>JABUQX010136375.1:22500-24568 GCA_015478945.1 Trachelipus rathkii | reverse complement strand
ACTCCCACTTCCCCACCCACTATCCTCTTCAGTCTTTCTCGGCATTTCTGAACGAATTCTTTGCTTTTTTCTTAGCTGATATATTTGTTAGCATCTTTCTGTTGATGAACAGTTATAACTTTCAGCCACTTCTATAATATAATATATATATATATATATATATATATATATATATATATATATATATATATATATATATATAAAAATAAACATATATATATATATATATATATATATATATATATATATATATGTTACGTGGTACATGTGTCATAATTAAAATTACACATATAACAAATTAAATATATGCATGGTGTAACAACCATTTTAATCATAAATCAAGCTGCACTAATTTATTTTCAAATGCTTAAATTAGAACGTTGGAAACTATGACAGTATTAATAATTTATCCACAAATATTAAATTATGATAGAAAATTTTTAAATTAATCATTTATGTGAATGGGAATTATGCCATTAAAAGCAGTGCCCTGCATGATTACCTGAAAAACAAGAGATCTTGTGCACTACAGAATCTCCAGTAGTAGCAGAGGTAACTCTCTGTCATGCCAGACGTCTGGGCACCCCTGCAACCCGAGAGAGCGATCTCTCTGACCATTGTTTGGTATTTTTGGACGTTGAATCTGCTTTTTGGGACTGTAATGTACAAATTTGAGACTTGCGACCCCAATCTGGGTTCGACCACAACGTAGCCCTTCAAGGTTTTAGGTATCTGGAGCCGTAATTTCAAACGTTCTAGGTACACTGAAGCCTCCTAGATTCACAAAATGACATTAGAGCAAGCATTAGGTCATTTTTATTTATTTTATATTTTTGCTACCTTTTCAAACAACTATGGCAACTTTCAGATGTATTAGCACCCTCTACTTAAGGTAAAGGCATATATATTAACGTAGTACATTAATTTATTTATTTTTATTTGCCTTTAACGCTAACATAAATTATACATTGGTGCCCAGCAGCCCTTACGAGGGGTTCAGGAGTTGAAACCCGTCTATGAAGAAGTCATGTCAACAGAGGTGGGGTGTTATTTTACTGGAGATAAGCCAAAACTTCTTCAGGGCGGGAAACAAGAGTTCTCGGTATTTACTATAACTATATCAAAATTAACTAAAACCATCGATTATATAATTATTCATCGATCCTGAAAGTCAATTTAATGTCATTTGTTCGCAACAAGGGTTGAAAATCTAATGAACCATAAATTATATCGATCATTTGAAACTTTCAAAATTCATCATATCCAAAACCTCTCTAGCTATAGTGACTCTGAATTGAGGATCAAAACCTTCAAAACTGTCTTGTAGTCCTTTCAAATTGGTCTTTTAAACTTCGGCCGGGTTTGGTTTTGGCTGGACTGAAGATCTAAAGCCGTGGTCCATTTCTTTAAACGAGTTGTCACTACTGCCTTGCAATGTTGTATATTGAAGATAGAGGGTGATGAAATATCGAAAAGTTGCCAGATTTGAAATGTAACTAAAAATATTTTTTGAAAGGTCTTTGACCATGACCAATGCCTTTATCTGCCGCGAATTTTTATTTATTTATTTTTTATATATGTTCCAACCACTTAGAACTGAAACCTTTTCAAGAAGGGACCAGAATTATAAAATGAAGAACAAAACAAAACGAAAGGCCCACCCAAATCTAAAGTAAATCTTTCATTTGAGCACAGGTGGAGGTCTTAAAGAGAGGAAGATTATATTCAGCAGGAAAAAACATATGATGGTAAGGAGTTCCACAAAAGAGAGATAGCTGGAAAAAGGAGTCGCCACAACGAGCAAGTCTGTAACTTTCAATGCTCACACAAATTCATACGCAAACAAAGCACCCCTTGTGCAAAGTCAAGAATACCTAAAACGAGGTGAAATTAAGGTTCACAGCCTCAAATTTGAGATTTTGCTGTGCTGAAATCGTTTTCAGCCCTTAAAAATATACCATCTGGTCAGAGGGATGGTTTCTTTCTTGAGGGTGCCAGATTTGGTACCATATCTGTGGCCTGACGAAGTGCCCCCTATATTACTTATGTGTCATACATGAGATGACGA
>JABUQX010136375.1:0-17500 GCA_015478945.1 Trachelipus rathkii | reverse complement strand
GGAAATTGGTCAGGGAAAGTATTTGTATGGTTTCTGACCAAGTGGTAAAGTGCAAGGAAACTGAGGCCTGATAGCAAGCCCTGCTTCAGCGCAACGCAGTCGGAGTGCTTAGCACCGCGGACGTGGGTTCGCATCCTAATATGCAGCCTTTTCAATGCGAAGCATGAGAAGAGTGATTTGTATGTGAATAGATTGTTCTGTTGTATGTGTTGGCTATGTTGGTAGTGAGGTGTGTTTATTGAGATCAGTGTAATACACTATGACGTAAACAGCAATACGTAAATATTACAGAAAAACCTCTACTAACGACAATTTTTTGTGTCCGTTCACGTAGCCGAACAAGGATCCGAACCCATAACTGAGAGGGAATCCGCGTTCTTAAGCCGAGCCAGAAAGCTCGCCTTAACCCACTGAGCCAACACACAAACACACACACACACACACACACAGCTTCATATATATATATATATATATATATATATATATATATATATATATATATATATATATATATATATATATATATATATATATATATATATATATATAAAAATATATATTATAAAGTTATCTCTCTTGGTATATATATGTAAAGTTATCTATATATATATATATATATATATATATATATATATATATATATATATATATATAAGGTATAAGTATATATATATATAAAAAATAATATTATAATATTATTATAATATATGCTAATGCTTAAAATATTATTACTTAATAGTTAATACCTGGATTTGAAATGTAATTTTTATCACGAAGCTGATAAATGAATATTAATATAAATATAGAAATAAAATTATATCATTATGAATTATTTTTTACGTACGAAATATATACATTTTTGGTTCTAAATTTACCGAAATGTTATATGTAGTTTTTTTATTTACGTATTTATGATACAGAGTAATGAATCGTCCTATTTTTTAAAAGAAATTATTATTTATTAGTTTGAATGTACTAGAAATAAAAACTTTTTTTTTTTTTTTTTTTTTTGGCAAACTTTTAACTCGTGAAAATTTAATTGAAGCAAATTTTTTTTTCAAAGTGAAGCATGAAAATCAATTTTTAAAAGGAAAACTTTTTTAATATTTGAAATAATTTTTTCATCCACAAATGAAAATTAATTTATGACGTCAAAAGCCGAAAAAGGACAAATCATTCATTACATTAAAACTTAAAAAATGAAAAAAAAATCTACGCTGCACCAAAATCAATTATAGGATTATGGCACACGATTTATATAATTTATATAATTATATAATATAATTATAATAATTTATATAATTATCGTGAGGTCCCGCTTACACGAAATGCACTGTACTAATTTATAAAGTCATCGAATTGAAAATTGTCGAAGGAAAGCACGTCCTACTCCACTTTTTGGCGACAAGAAAAATGGATCTGGTTTTATTTTGTGTCCGAATTTGGTCCTACATGATTTGTGAATCGTTCGAAATCTTGTAGGATCAAATCATCAAATAATAGAACTCATAGTTTGATGGGACTTATACCCAAATGGTTGACAGAAAAATAGGTAGACATTTGCAAAAAAAAAAAAAAAAAAAAAAAAAATTTGGTTTTTTAGTTTCTCTAACGAATCCTGCAAAACAAAACTTAACCTAACCTAACCTAACCTAACCTAGCCTAACCTAACCTAACCTAACCTAACCTAACCTAACCTAACCTAACCTAACCTAACCTAACCTAACCTAACCTAACCTAACCTAACCTAACTTAACAACTTAACCTAACTTATCTTAACTTAACCTAACTTAACCTAACCTATACTAACGACTGCGGCGGTCTGTAAAGGTAATTTTTTTGATGTTGTGTCGACCCTTTTTCCTGTCCACCATTTTCACTAGTCCCCATTTAATGATTTGTATACAATGAATTCCCATTCTAATTATGATGTGAGGGAGGAGTTTTATGAAAGACTCCTGCAAATTGTAGGACTTGTGTTATTATTCTAAATGGAGAATCCTTTAACATTTATGATTTTTTAAAGCATCCCAACCTAACCAGATCTAAGCCTAAATATCAGCAGAGTCTGAAATTGTAAAATGGTACCTTACTTGTAATAAATTATTTATTTAATTAGTAAGCGTGAATGTTGCTCGAGCATGCTCTGAGTGCGGTCTTTATTCTTCTCCTCTCACTTTCTATCTATCTATCTATCTATCTATCTATCTATCTATCTATCTATCTATCTATCTATCTATCTATCTATCAATGGTAGATATTTAAAATTATTTAAACTATCAAAATTTATTGATGGCTTATTCTCTTAATTTAATTTATAAAAAAAAATTAATAATGATAATCAAGGCAAATTAACAACCATATATTAATAGAAATGAGGAAAATGTATTTGTGGTTCGTGTAGATTTCTTATGTTTAGTGGGTGTGGAAATCACAAATGGAGAATCTCTAACGGAAGAGATTATTTGAAGGTAGAAATAAATTGGGACTTTCTGATCGGACTACAACATGATGATGCATCAGCAATGAAGAAAATTTTGAAGGTGTTCAAGCTGTCTAAAATATACATCGGTATTGTATGATTATTGCTGTCCTCATTCATGTGGAATACAACACAGAAATTTTATTGAAACATTGAAATTAACCGGGCACTGTTTAAGGCCTTCAAGTGGAAAGCTATTTTAATATAAACGATTGGAATGATTTTTCCAGTGACAAAATGGGTAAAACTAATACGAATGTGAGAAAGAAAATGATGGAAAGTTATGAATTGTTACGATTTAGAGAAGTTTTTAAAGCAAATGGTGAAGTTTTCGTGGAGCCTGAGACGAATCAATATATTGATGAACATTTTTCAAGAACCTCAAATCTTTTGAAATCTGTAATTATGATAGAATTTGTTATACGTTTAATTATTATTTCAACTTTGCTCTCTTTCACACATTCATTATGTACTACATTGCAGTCTCCATCATTAGTGACAACAACTGCTCTTATAATCCTATTGAAAATATAATGCTTGTTTTGAATGATTTTTGAGCAAACATCAATGAAAAATTTTCAAACATTTTGAAAGTTGAAACAGAATTTCTGCTTTCTTAAAAGAAAGCAGAAATTCTGTTTCAACTTATAAAATGCTTGAAAATATTTCAAAGAAAAGTTTTCATTTTTTTTCATTTTTTTTTTCATTTCAATGAAATGAGGATGCCGCGTATCAGAATCAACACAAAATGAAAATACATAAATTGCAATACCTTTTCTTGATGATTTTTCAAACCAGTCAGAGAGCAAGTTCGTTGGCCATAGATCCATACTTACCAAACCAAACAATCAAACTAATAAATTGATAAGAAAAATTATATAAAAAAAAATAGTTGTTTTTAATATTTATATAATTTGTATTTTTTTAAAAAAATTGAGTTAGTTTATTATATAATTATATATTTATATGTATTTAAAATATTATTATAATAAATATAGATATATATATAATATATATATAAAAATAATAAATATAATTATTTTATATATATATATATATATATATATATATATAGTATATATATATAAACTATTTAGTAGATTAATATATATATATATACATATTTTGTAAAGGAAAAGTCTAAGGGAAAATATATTATTCTTTCTATTTTATTCATTACCCCAAAAAATCGAGAGTAAATTGAAACAATTTTTTCTCCTTTTGTTCACGTGAGAAAGAAATATGTTCTGAAAGAAACGTCAAAACAAAGTGAGAAACAAACGAACATGCAGAATGGAACAATAAATAACGAAGGAAGAAAGTGAAAACACAGAGATAACGAGACTGAGGGGAGAAAGTGAGGAGATAGGAAGATAGAGAAAAAAAAGATATAAAAAAAGGACAGGAAGGAATAGGAGAGAGAGATAGGAGAGAAAATAGGAAAGACGAGAAAGTAGTATAAGATTAGATGGAGAGAGAGAGAGAGAGAGAGGAGAAGAGAGAGAGAGAGAGAGAGAGAGAGAGAGAGAGAGGAGGTTATAAATATTGAAGGATAAAGATAATCCAAGACTCGCTTTCTGAACTTCTAAAAAAAAATAGGAAAGGAAAACGTCCTAAAATTGAAGAGCTAGATTGTTAAAGAACAGGCTTATTTATTGAGGAAAGCACTATACACACACATTCACACGCGCAACACAGAACACTCTGCCGTACCTCCGACCGGTGAGTGGTTGGGAGTTTACTTCAATATATATTTATTATATTATAAATATATTTTATATTATATTTATATATAATATATAATATATAAATATATATAGATAATTATAATATGTTATTTTCTTCCTCACTTATATTTTCACCATGCAGGATGCGATCCTGGACCCTAGCAAGATGAGGTTGCAAGTGTTGACCACTACGCTACGGCGAGACAAAAGAAGAATCCAGAATACTTCTACTGTGCCAACAGAGCCATTACACTTATTCATCCCGCATCGCACCTAACGTAGGGCAAACAGGGTGCCGCGCATGGTGAAATAATAATACCACAAACCGGGGGTTATTATGTATAAGTAAATGCAATACCCTGCAATCAAATTTGTATTTCGAAATACCAGTAGAATATTCTCGGATTCTTCTTTTTCTCGTCGTGGCGTAGTGGTCACACACTTGCACGCTCATCTGCTAGGGCTCAGGTTCACATCCCAGAGCATGGTGAAAATCACAGGGGTATTTACAAATACAAATTGATGCAGTATGCATTTCCTTATACTAATAACCCCCGGTCTTTTATTATTCACATGCGCGGCACCCTGTTTGCCCTACGTTCGAGTGCGAGCGGGAGGGAATACGTAGTAATGCTCTGTTGGACAGTAGAAGTATTCTCGATTCTCTTTTGGCTCGGTGCGTTTAGCGTAGTGGTCAAAACTGCCACGCTCATCGCTAGGTCCAGGAATCATCATACCAGCATGGTGAAATACATCAGGGGGTATTTACAAATATTTGATTGCAGGATATTGCATTTCACTTATATATAGATAATAATATAGTATTATATATTATATTATATACTAATAATTATATATTATATATACTAAGTATAATAATATAATATATATATATATATATATAATATGCAACAAGTTTTGAATCTTTATACGTGCCTTAGAAATCATCCCTGAGCTTTGAAGTCAATATCTGGATCTTTCCTCTACATAAAAACCAGTTTCAAATTTGACGATGTTTTTCTTCTGTTTAGATTCGTAACTTATCTACAAATCTCATTGTCCATTCGAGGAAGTTGAATTATTCATATTTAATCCTTTTAAGTAGGGTTCAAAATCAAATTATATTCATATGAATTTATTAGTAACTACTAATATATTATATATATATATTATAATATATTATAATATATATTATATTATATATTAATATATTATATATATATATATATATTAATACTAATTATATATATAAATATAATCATTATATATAATAATAAGAAAAAACCTGAACATGTTAAATTTATTTCTTACTTTTCGAGAATCAGTATCGCATATCATCGGGAAGAGCTAAAATAAAATATAACAAAATAATTAAAACAATGCTTTAAAATCGGCTATCAAGATAATCCGATTTCAATTCCGATTCCGAAAATGCTGAACTCAATTCGGATTTCGATTCTTTTCATTTCCAAGCTCCGACTATGATTCCCGAACCTAGTTTAAACTGATCGGGAATAGTAAGTACTCTATTATAGACAAATCAACTTCATAAATGTTTTAATTACTTCTTTGATCGTTAGTAATAAATAACTCATAAATATATAAAACTTTGAAATATTAATTGATTGTAATTATGAAAATTAAAACTTTTGAAATTATTACTTTCTTCACAGGTGTTATTAAGTCAATAAAATCAATCAATTCCATATGTTATATTCTTCGTAAACATTGTAAAACCTGTTTTCTGAAACAGACGCCGTATATATATATAATATATATATATATATGATGATATATACATAATAATCGATATATATATATATAATTATAATTATGTTTACTTAATAAATATATATTATGATTATAATATATATATATAATTATAATACGAAAAATAAGTTGCAAGATTCGTTGCGGGTTTTTGCGGTGCCTAAATTTTTCAAAAACCGCTGCTTGTGGTTGTCTTTGCGTTCTGAAATTTTATCAAATCCGCTTGTGCATTGCGTTGCCGATTGCGGTGGCAATAAAACAAAACTTTAACATTTTATTTTATAACTAATAATACAACAATAATAATTATAATAATAATAATAATAATAATATAATAATAATAATAATAATAATAATAATAATATAATAATAATATAATAAATACATAATATTTTAATAAAGTAAAAAATTTATCCATTCAATAATAATAAATAATAATAATAATAATAAAATAAGAATATAAAAAATATTTTATTATTATATTATTATATATATTATTTGGATTATATTTTATTATTATATTATTATTATTTTTTATTATTATTATTTAATTTATAACTTTGAATGAATTTTTTCTTAAAATTCGTTCTGTTCTTCGTTTTGTTTTTGGCTTTCTTTTTACAATATTCTTTAAAGCTTAGTTGAGAACCATGCATCATCTATTATTTTCCCCATCTTCAGCCCTATGGGAACTTAGAAAGTTATCGACAAAGGTGCTTCTTCTATATATATGGCGCAAGTTGTTGAATAACGAATTTCTGTTATTTCTTTTCGTAGAGTTTTCAATCTTGGGCACCATACTTACACGATGAATAAAAGTGGATGTTAAACCTTACCTTAATGTCGGAATAGTTAATACGGACGATTAGGATGGTTGTTACCTCTTCTTAGAATTGTTTCGAATTCTCTACCTCACATTGTATTGACAGGAGCTATATGAAGTTCTTTATCTATCATAGGTCTCATCTCTCATTACGTTTGGTGACCAAACAAGTAATGTAATACAATTTCTAGTGACCAGAATTTCCCATCATAGTTATGGAGCAAAGATGCACCTACCTTCAACTAAACGCATGTTGGTGATTTTCCGAAGTTTTCTGTGTATTGGCAACTATTTCTGATTACCTCTTCTGTTTTCTGGATAATTATTATTTTATGATATAGATTAATTAATAACTGTGCGGAAGCCATTTCCCATGGTCTTGATTCTCTTGCAGTGTACTACCATTCAACTCTTCTATAGAAGCATATTTGGCCACTACTATGAGTGGGTGTACTTTTTTATAGTGTATCGACTAGAGTGAGTGTTCTACTATGTATAGTTCTAAGTTCATCAATAATCTAAGTTTCATACAGTTGCTCGATGTATGCAGTCCATCACATAAAGTGGAAAATCAGAAAGGTTGTTACAATACATTTAAGGAAACATTTTATATGTTATGATATGAAAGTAGGATCTTATGAGAATTTACAAATTTATGATTTCCCTTAGTCTACCGGGTATTCCTACTTCTGTTCATAGCCGAATAGTTTTGAGAAAATTTTGCGTTTAAATCTAATTTACATTCTCAAATATATAAAAACCAAATTACGCGAGTAGAAATAACTACATTAACAGATCTGGTGATGTTATTCTGACCCAGTATGTTTAATGTATCTCCCAAAGTTCAATATACAATAAGTGGAAACGAATTACGTATGTGTCGAAAGTATATTAATTAGATAATATCTGAAATCCTACTCAAATAAGAAACATTACTATGATGAGTTTGAAAACCCCTCTAAAACGTTCGATGTTGGTCAATTCTTTCATACACCTACTCAAGATAATAAACAATACCTTATCTGAGGTTGTTCCAATGTTCGCCAGAAGTATAGCACGACAGGACCCATCAGCTAGTGGTGAGGAGCAGTGAGTGTTCTTCTCCCGTTCAGCATACCGATTTGACACTGCGTATGGGATCAAGTGCGCCAACCACTGATGAATCACACTTTATTAACGTGGAATCAATGTTACAATAAGAAAGGACTTTGTCTATGTACCGAGAAATATGTATCATATCCTGTAGCGTCGGGTAATATCAAGTTGTAATATATATATATTTGAAGTAGTCATTTGTTCAAATAAGATTTATAATTTATTATATAAATTAGGTTGTATTATTTATTTGATAATATATATATTTAATATCTATTATTATTAGTATTAATAATTATGCCTCCTCATATAATATATATATAGTAAGTATGATAATAGTTGTTGTATTTGCTATAGTAAGTATGTAATAATAAGTGTATATATATATAATACTTATTAAATTAATATAATATATCAATAATATCATTTTGAATTATAAGTTAAAATACTCTCTCTCTTTACTCTCTCTCTCTCTCTCTGCTAACTCTTTCTCTCTCTCTCTTCTCTTTCTCTCCTATCGTCTCTCTCTCTCTCTCTCTCTTGGGTTTGTAAGTTAAATTACATTCTAGTAAAATTATTTTCACTTTGGTGCAGAATAGGATTTAATGTTAATAACGTCGCATTTTAAATATTAGTGATTGCAGAGATTGTCATTTTTTCCATCCGCGATTAGCTCGGCATAGTTTTGATTTTAACATCCCGTAATGCGTGGTGCGAGTGTTGATATTATATTATATTATATTATATATTATCTGAATTTACATATATATTAATATATAGTATAAATATTAATCTATTATATATTAATATATATTATTATTTTTTTTATATATTTTTGTTAATATTATTTTTAAATTAATTATTATTATATATTAAATATATATGTGCCTGAGCACCGAGTTTTGCGCCCCGTGCAGCCCTCCGCATCTCGCTCCGTACACGTGATGTCATAGCTCCGACCGCCACCTGCACCGCATCCACCCTCAATTCTTCCCGCATCCGCATCCACAACGCACCTCACCGCACCGTCATCGCACCAGAGAGCACCGGAATTTTGCCTACCGCACCGCACTGCACGCCGACTCGTCAAAATATCGATATATTAATATTATTAATTTATATATAATATTTTATTATATATATTTATATATTATATATATTATATATATTAATTATTATATAGCTTAGATTAATACATAAGTACATATTAATGACATTACTATCTTTTTTTTTTTTTTTTTTTCTTTTTTTATATCATTTACAATACTTATTCTTCTTGTTTAATATATAGATGCGTTCGTGTTCTTTTTCCATCCTATAATAAATACACATTACTTACACTATAACTATGTTTAAAAAATTTTAAATATAATAAAATTTTCGTGTCTTTATAAAATTTTGGTGGCCCACACATTTGCCCTCAATGGGATTATTTGATGAGCAGAATTGTAGCCAACCTTACATTGTGGATTTTTATCAATTTACAACCCTTAATACATAATAAGAATGTCATGACCTTGTACCCTAGTATATCAAGGAGCTATGATCATTAAAATATAGGTTGAAATAACATACACTCCAATAGAATGTTCCACAAAACCTTAGCATGGGAAAAAAGTTGCTGCAAATAAGTGGTTACGTTCCCTCCCCGACCTTACTGTATATATATACTGTAATAATGATGAGTTAGTCCTGAAAGAGATA
Source organism: Trachelipus rathkii (assembly GCA_015478945.1). Lineage (NCBI taxonomy): Eukaryota > Metazoa > Arthropoda > Malacostraca > Isopoda > Trachelipodidae > Trachelipus > Trachelipus rathkii. Next base: position 7,899 of record JABUQX010136375.1, on the reverse strand, counting down.
AGATTAACCACCATTGGGCATCCCATGGCACTTCAGTGCCCCAATTGTTCTTCCCTTTGCCACATATCCACAATTTCTGTTTATTCGTGTAACTTATCCCTGTATCTTACACATAAAATAAATTACAGACAACACCTACCTCTTTAAGAAAATAAGAAAATGGCGTAAGAGAAAGATGCAGCCACGGCGATTAGTTTCTCGGAATAGCATGGGTTGGCTTTCCAGAAATACCTTAAATCCATCTTTACTATCATCGACCATTAAAGTATTCTTTTGACAGCCTCCGGTGTGAAAGTTGGTGCCGTTACGAAATGCCGATCCTGTTTTGAGTACGGTCTCCTTCTGCATACATTGTGTATATCGTTCTTGGTTATTAAATATTCTATAATGTTTAATTTGCTCTTGAACATACCTCTCCTGTCCTCAAATGTTAACCTGATCTTGTTTATTCGTACGAACTTAGGGTTGTTGAGCGTATTCGTGAGCATTAACAAAATCTACTCTCTGCTTTATTGCGCTTACTATCTCTTTCAATTTTCAGCGAAGGCAGTTGTGCCAATGTCTGCATTATGTTTTATCCCGTGTCTTTATTTGGAGTTTTCCTAATATTCTACCTAATTTCTCAAGCCTACCTGTCAAATCACCATTAATTTCATCTGTTCTGTATAGCCTGTCTCCAACTCAACTGACTATTCAAATTCTTCGACTACTTGGCTAACAGATTAGAACACTTCTCTCTCTTCACATTTTCTCTGAAATCATCATTCAACGTTCACCTCTGCCAATTGCTTTCTCTAAATCTCAATATACGTTGGTGAATTCCTACACTTTTCAATCAGAATGACATCTAGGAGTTAGTCAGCTACCTAACCCGCATTCTCTGATCATCTTTAGATGAAGCCACATCTAGACCTTTAATCTAATCTCTAGTCCTTCTTAATTATGTTAAATTCTTCTTCCTCTGCAGTTATACGGATCACTCTCATATCTGTTTTGTTTATCTCCAATTCTTCTGCAGAAAGGCCCCCATACCTAGCTCGTAGAAACTCTTATTGCACGCTTTGCAGTCAACTCTCTTTATTTCCAATGAATGACTACACTTGCTCGTGGAAATGGAAAGGGTTTACCGAGGAGTGTGCAAAATAGCAGCGGATGCATAATTTCTCTACTGCTTAGGTGTGCACCTATGAGTCTTTATCCTTTCAACTAACTTAGCAAAACCTATTGTAACCTCTGCTTGTTCTCGTGCTATTAGCCACAGATGCTGCCTTTAGAATTATGTTCATCTTCAGCATTCCAAACCCCTTTACAACTTTATATTTCATTCACCAATAAATCGTGTGCAAATTTATTACTCTGGACAACTAATAAATTCTTTTGTCTAATTAGAAACTTTCAAATACATCTTACTTGCTCCTCTTCCCACGTCCTTCTGACATTCTTCAAATAAATGTTCTCTTAGATTTGCTTCTTCTTCTGCCTTCCTTTAAAGATATCTACAGCACAACTGCCTGAATTAATAAACCTTACTCATTATAAGCTGAACTCTTTTTCTCCTCTCAGTAATTTACTTCTAAATTTAAACGCTTAGAACATTCCAGTTGCTCTTCTCTTCTTCTACTTCCCTTCAATATATTATATTAAAATTGTAATGGCTCTAAAGATTTGTTATTTCTGATATATATACTGTAATATTATGTTGTGTGTGAGAGGTAGTTGAAATACTCATCTGTAGGAGGTGAGTATATCTTAACGTGAGTAGTGGTATGTAGTGTGTGATTGAGTTAGATTATGTATCTGTGTAATAGTAGTAGTGTTGATTATATATTATAATAGTAGTAGTTAGTGTGGTAAAAGTTTAAGTTGTTTTTATTTATTTAGAGTATATTATTATATACATGGTAGTCTTCAGCGAGGGGATCGTTACAGCGTGTGTATATATCAACGTTTGGTCTATGTGTGAGTGTTGAGTTATTTGGAAAATGTGTTAAGATAGGAAGTCTCATATTTTAAATCTCGCTGTAAGAGAAGGGATATTGTCGTTAGGGTGTTGCACCACGCGCATAGCTAGCCCCAAGTCTCTTGGCGCAGGACAAACATGCGAAAGTCTAAATAAGAATGAAATAGTAATTGTTTAGATAGCTTTCTGTGATGAGAGTGTAACATTGAAGAAGTGAAGGTGTTTCGTGGTGACTTGAAGCGATGTGTGTCTTCTTCTATGTATTATTGTTGCTCTTTTCTCACACACAATGTACCCATGAGAGCGAGCTATGAAGCGCGCTGTGATAGACATTGTTATTTCTTTAAGTTGAAATTAGACATTACTGTACAGTTTGGTTTAAACGTCAAGTCTCCAATGTATAACACAACAATGTTTATATTAAGCGTGAGGTGAAAAGTTTGAAGTATTATCACTATTGGGTATTCATTAGAGCAGTGGTAAAGGAAGAGGGGGTGGGTGGGGGTGGGTGTTGGGGGTGGTGGTGTGCGCGGAGGGTGGGAGTGAGTCGGATAAGGTGTGTGGGATGGTGGATTGGGGCTTTGTGAATTGGGGTGAGTGGCGAGAGCAGAGGATTGAGTGGGTGGACGACCTATTTGGATATTCGCGGGTCGTAGGGGCATGCGGAGAGGAGAGGGGATAGATGAGCGTCGGATTCGTTGGTCGACGTGGGGAGCTGTACGGGGAGTAGTGTGTAGCGATGGGAGGTGTTGGTGGGTGAGAGCGCGTCGAGTTTCGCACGGGGCGGAGGTACAGGGCCTTCAGCCGAGTCTGGCGCGCAGGGTGGTGTTCAGGCGGTGGCGGCGAGCAGATGACAGAGTGAGGTGGGAGGAGTGGTGCGGGGGGTCTTGGCATGCGGGGAACTAGGTTATTCGAGGTGGCGGCGAAGTCATCCTTGCGGAGGTGTTGTGCTGGGTCATTTAACCCAGCGGTACGACGGTTGCTAGAGGGATAGCCCTCGCGATCAGAGGAGATGTAGGTCCGGTGGGGTGTTGGAGGTGTGGCGGGGGGGGGGGGGTGGTGAACGGCGAGCCAGTAAATGGACCAGATCTTCCGATCCGTCTTCCCGGAAAAGGTTCTGCCGATGGTAGGTCGTCGCTTATAGACCATGCATTATGTGTTGACACCCACCAATGTTTTAATATATTCTTCGTCGTGTCCTAAAGTATCACTTCAGGAGGTCAACAAGCGGTCTGCAGGTAGGAGATGGAGGGTAGGATGGGTGCTGTCTGTCAAATTTCCCTCTGAAGAAGTAAGGCCCGAGTAACTCCTACTATTTGAGTATACCACAGCAAACGTTGACTGAGTATGAGGATCTTGTGAATGACTAGTGAACTGTTATATGGGGTTTGTTTCCTGCCCAATGTCGGAAGATTCCACCTTCTATTCTCCTTTATGGCATAGCTAATCAGCTCATCGTATTCATAAGATATTTTCCAATACAGTCACGTACATTCTATAATAGAAGCAATCAAATCGACAGCCAGGAACCCAGACCGCTGTTGTTGGTCGCCACGATGCAAACCAATGTCACAAGGTGTCCATATATGGATAACATTTGATCAGCATGAATCGTCGTTTGGTTTCTTCTACTATTCCCAAGCCCAAACTAGCCTGCCGTAATGTGGACGTTGGATTTTCATGTGTATAGCAGAACGTCCCGTTCGACGTCGAATGTACGCGACACGACCCCCTCCCGATTGACGAGGTTTAACTATCGACCGTACCTTTGAAAACCATCTGTAACTACTAACAAACAGACCACTCTGAAGTTTATACGTTTCACTACACTAATTTATCACGGATAATTGTTAGGTTATGACATAACTCTCATGAATGATAGTGTAGGTTGGTTGTACCACTTCACATATGCGCGTATTTATTTAGGCTACGGATTCAATATAATCTAAAAGGGTATGCATAGGTATTTTAATTTAAATTTCATGTCAATTATTATTATTATTATATTTTTAAATACTATTTGATATACCTATTGTATTTAGCCTAATTATTTCATATTGACACGTTTCGGCTTTTATAGGCACATGATGTCTACGGAGACGCTCTAGTTTGTGGGGGTACATTACGTGAAACGACCAATCCGTATTCAAATTATGTCGAGAGAAAGACCACCTCATTTTATGTGCATTTCACAAAGCAATAAAAATATATCATCCCATTCGACTTCGCATATTTGGTGGCGCGGTTCGTATTGCGCTGGTGCGCAGACACTAAGGCGTAAATTATCCCATCCGATTTAATGAATTAAATAATCGGAACTTCATAATCCTACGCATGTTCATACTAAACATGCGTACAGGGTGATACACCCTGTAATATACCTCGGGTGAGACACTTATTATATAAAATATTATTAATATATTAAATAATATATATATATAATATTATATAATATATTATATATATATATTTAATAATTATATTGATTTGATATATTTAATTATATATTAATCCATTATTGTATAATATATTAATTGTATTGAAGAACTCATGTTTATATTTGTTAAATTGTTAATATATAATAGTATATTAATTAGTTAATTGATTATATAATGTTATAATTATATGATACTAGCAATAATATATATGTATTATTAGTATATATATAATAGATATTGTATATATATATGTTAATATTGATATTAATATATATATTGTATAACTGTACGTTTAGAATTTAAAGTTTTGAAATAAAACAATAGTACTTATCTGCTTCATGTGCTCATATTTTGGATATGCTAAGGAATTGTGCCTGCCATTTAAAAAAGTATACTAGCATAAGCACTACAATATACACATTTTTTATAGGATGAAAATTCACGTACGCTCGATCTCCGCTCTAGAGAATTATCTTGAGATTTAGCAGGGCATTTTTTAATTTGAATGAATTAGTCATTTATGAATAATTTGCGAGTTATTTTTATGCATCTTTTAGTGTTATTCAATTTTACATAAATATTTTGTAAGTCACTCGCGGAAGAATATTTTAGATTGCATTAGTTGAAGCTATAAATTTTTGCAAAAACAAATATAATTTTGTTTTTATTTGTGTTGGATTTTATACCTATACTGTAAGGAATTTGAAATTATTTCAAAGAGATTGATATGTTCCTCGTTAATTAAGTCGTTGCTTAGTTTACGCAGTAGCGCCTATTGAGGGGGTCCAGGAGTAGGCCTCGATACTATATATAATAAAGCCATATATATATATATATTATATATTAATTTTTTAATTTGGTAACTTTTAGTTGGATATTGTACAAAAGAATTAACGATATTAATGACCAATATATACTAATTCTAAGCCTATAATACTATATAGGAATTAATTTCGAATTTCCATATAGTGAATTCTGCATACAAAGGTCCTTATATGTGATGTTTTATGGCATAATTATTTTCTTCATTATTTATACTCATATATTATTATTGAAAAGATCCTTGTCTGCAGTATCCTTAGATTTCTGCATCCAATATGCGATCCTTGACGTTTATAGTGTTTATCTGAATAATTCTATGCTTTATCCTGACAGTATTATTTTTAAAACATTCAAAATTAAATTTTCTTCCCTAGTTTTCTTAGTAATAGACATCTTTATCACTTAAGTCTAACGTAGAGAACTCAGATAGTTTAATACGCTATAACGTACCCTAGGGAATAGACTACAACTCTTGCACTAAAGAACGCTACTGTGACTTTCCGAAAAATGATGCTAAGGTGACTGTTACTCGTAATAATGGCTTACAAGTTAAAACAGGTCCATTCTTTAAATTCTTTCGCTCCTTGAAATTTATGCGTCAGTTTAAATTTTAGTATCCTTGACTTTATTGTTTATCTAGAAGACTTCTGCATTCGAAGAGCCTTGTCTGCAGTGTATTATAACCTATTGTAATTGGCAGTTTTGACTCTCTTGCTTCAAGAAAAAATGGCATAAAATCCCCCCTAGCCCTTCAAAGAAGTAATGCTTCGTGTCTGGGCTGGCCATAGTTTTCATTTGTTCTCTTTACATCATGATCAAGTTCTAAATGAAAGTTATACGTTGTTTAAAGAGTGTGAATATAGAAAAACAAGATATCAATAGAATCATAAGGCCCTCAATTGCAATTATTTCTGCCCATATTACAAACCATTTTCATCTAGTAATCAACACTATACGATAACTGTAATTTTGTACAATCAACACGAATTAAGCTAAAATTATGTATTCGCATTGCATTCAACAAATATTAAAAATAAATTATTTGCAGTCCCACACGGAAACCGGAATGCGATTAGAAAATGTCTGATGGAACTTGTTAGAAAATTTAGCAACTTTAGTGGAACATGGACTAAGAAGACTGCTAATGCCGTCTCCAAGTATACACAGAATTTTGAAGTCACATTCGGAATCTAGCAGTATTTATTATTATCTCACGACTTGGGAGTATATTCGTCGAAATCAACATGTGGAAGCAATTCGCAATGTTCCTATATCCATCTGTTTGGCATTCACTTTGATATGTTTTCCAGACATCAGCAAACCCGACACTTTGCAGCTAATTAAGTAAGGGAAGAATGATATCGTGGGTTAGAACATTTAAGCAACAAACACAGGAAAATGTAGAAAGGAAAAATGAGTAAAAGGGTAAAGGATCCCAATCCCAATTAAGAACGAATCGGATTACTCTTGAAACTAATATAAATACAAATATATGGATGCTGAACGAAAAATCATAAAGCACCGAATATAGTTTAAATTACAGTTTTGTATAGTATCGGACGATCTCTGATATATCGTCAATTGATAAACATACGTTGATATGTTGCTTTTGGCGTGTATCGGTGCATAACGATAATAGTCTAGTCTCTCAAGTTAACACTTTAGCTAAAAATATATTGCTACGGATATTATTATTTGAAAGAATAGATGTATGAAGCGTTAAAACTAAGTTCGAATTTAGTACCTCTATCATAATACATCACAATTCCTTGAATGGACAGATACGCAGTCAGCAGTTTTTTTATTTGTATTCTTGAGGTGTATTTGCAACGCAGTTATTCTATTATTTCCAAAGCCAAATTTGGGTGTGTGCGGTGTTCTGAACCTCTCATCTGACTCTTACAGTATGTGTAAATCTCTATAAGTGGCGATTTAATGGGAATGTTGACGAATATTGACCTATATCTACGAAAATATTGATTCCTGAGTTCAGATGAGAGATTGCTGGTGCCAATATTAAAGACATTGTCTTACTTGAGTGAAAAACACAAACTCCGTCAGCTCAACCAATACTAATCTGAAATAATAGTTTATGGACATCATCTAACATCATGTTCAAAAATATTCTCTCAAATATTAGGTCATATGACGTCCACTTTTTAATACATTCGACAACGTCTCTAAGATAAGAACCTAAGAAAATAACTGCCAGAATTAAATTGCTTACTGCTATAATACATTGACGTTACTCTGCAATATTATTGTATAGGTTGCTCTAAGAATCTTATAACGAATCTATTTGTCCTCAGTACTATGTTAGCTCTGAGATAAAAATAATGTCTCTCATCCCTCATGCATCAATTTATCTATTCTAATCCATTTGTATCATTATTACTTCCAAATCGTTGAGATATCATTAATTGATAAACACTGTGATCATAATCAAATTTAAATCATTATTTTCCTTGTCATAACTTTGTCATGAAAATATTCTTTCTGCTATCAACAAAAGCTCAAAGACGAAGAGGATTAATACACATACGAGGCTATTTCCCTCTTTTATTATATCATAATATTGGATTTACTATATTTGGAATAATTAACAAGTGATACTTTATATTTATGATCTAGCTAAGCTAAATAAAATATGTAATTTTTTTCGTTTCCTCTTTTTTTCAT
>JABUQX010136374.1:0-26608 GCA_015478945.1 Trachelipus rathkii | reverse complement strand
GATTCTTATTCTATCACCAAGGTTAAATTTTGGTTTCCTAAGTTTAGACTTAGGAGGAAATAAATTTTCATACACAATTTTACTATTCTTCTCAAGAGATCCTTGTTCAGGAGTCATTTTAATACTTCTATGAGAACTTGTATTATAATTTTTTACTAAATCAGGGAGAATATCAACCCATTTCTTTGTTTTGTTTTCTGTAAAAATTTCCACATTTTAGATTTTAAAGTTCTGTTAAATCTTTCTACTACTTGAGCTTTCGTTTCATTCTCTGTAGCGAACCAATGTATTCCATGTTTTCTAAATAGCTCTTGAGTTGGTTTATTTATGAATTCGAGTCCTTTATCCGTATGTATTTTTCTAGGAATTCTTTCCTTAAATATATTTTGAAATGCCTCTGCGATATCATTTCCAGTTTTCTTTTTAATAGAAGTAGCCAAGCAATTTACTGAATATACTATAACTGTTTAATACGTAATTTATATTTTTATTCTGAGTTTTATATTTTTGCATGTCTACTAAATCAGCTTGCCATTGATCATCAACACTAGAGACCATTACTCTTCTCGTTGAAAATTTATGTCTTATCGGTTTATGCAATGTGTAAACGTTTTGTATCTAGCCAGTCCTTAACGATCTTAGAAAAGATAACCCGCGTTTTCGTACCAAATCATTGATTTCCTGAGCTATCCAGTTTTTAGGATTATATATATGAATTCCCTCATTTATCAGAGCCCGATTTTCGGCGAGCTCTTACCCCGTTTTTTTGATGGGTAAAACCCTTCCGAAATTCTTGATTTTCATTCCCATTAGTCCTTGTTTGACTAATCTCGCGTCTTTTTCTAATACGTACTCGCGTTCATTAGGATTCTAACGTAATTTGACTCGCTTGTTTGCTAATAAATCATTCTGCCGCATTTTCTCTTCTTGCGTATTTTATGTTTTAATAATTTATATCATGTTGTTTACAAGCCTTATCTAAACTGTTAACACCATTATATCCTTCTTTTAATCTTTTTTGTACTTTCGTACCTGGACCACAATATGAATATTTTCCTGTATTCCTGAACGATCCGTTTTCAATATTTTCCGATGGAACATTATTAGGTAAATTTAAATGCATTTCTGGTAAAGGGAGTTTCTTCAACGCCGAATTTAACAATCCTGAACCAGTTTTCGTCTTTAAAAATAATTTCAATTCATTAATATATTTTTTATTTTCAAGGGTTAAGTTTATTGAATTAGTCTCAATGAAATTTTCTTTATGAACTTTTCGAGTTGTATTGTAAATATACATTTATTTAAGAGGAAAAAACTTTTTATGTATGAAATATAGAGTCAAAATTAGCTTGATATCTTCCTTTCTCCTGGTTGTTAATTTTTTATTATAAACGATGTAACCAAATGGTTCTTTCCAAACAGTTTCGCAATAATTACGAAATTCTTTCCACGTCATATCTTTTTGAAATGAAATCATTAAAAATATTGATTAAATCTTTTATAGGCAATGAGAACAATATAAACACATTAGCATTGGATCGTATTGTTTGACGAGGAAGTTTAAAATAGTTTTGACTAATATAAATAGAGCTTGTATTATTATGTCTTCCTCTCGTATAAAAATCTTCAGCTTTACTTTGATTTGAATCATTCATTATATCATCAAATACAAATAAATTTTTCTTCTTGTTGTTAACATCCTTCGGGTCTAGAATTTCGGAAGAATCTTCATAATATTCTACCTTATATTTTGATTTTTTTATGCTTTTTAGGTAGATTTCTAATAAATGAATCGATATCACCCCCTCCTTTCTCCAATAATTCAAGAACTTCGCTTTTATTATATCCTTTATCAAATCCTGATTTTATTAATTTATATTCTGGCTGGTGTAAAGACTTTCCAAAAACAAATAAATTATTATAATCTAACCACGTATCCATAAGTAACATTCTTAGTAGTAAATTCGTTTTACCGCATCCAGACTCACCAATAATTAGAATTCTACAGTTAGGAGATGGTAATAAGAAATGATGTTCTTGATTATTTTTGCTCTTCTCATCTTTCCAATGAATAGAAATGTTTTCCATTATTTATTATAGAGAAAAAATGATAACAAACTATATTTAGTATTTTTATGTTTTTCAAAAGGGGTAGCGAAACGCTACCCCCTTTGTAATGTTATAAAAATTATATTTCGTTTGTAATTTATTCAAAGAGGGTAGTGAAACGCGACCCTCTTTGTAATGTTATAAAAAATTATATTTCGTTTGTAATTTATTCAAAGAGGGTGACGTTTCGGGGTCCCTTGTTGAAAATATATAATAATTGTATTTGCTTGAAAAAAAATTTCAATGGGGGGCCTCGGATGTTTTTCCCAATTGATAATGTTTAAAAGTAGTATCGTACTTTGCAACTGGGAAGTTCTCGTTGAAGGTACTTTCAAAAAAGTTATCACTTTAGTATTTTAAGCGCATCTGGCTTTTCTGACCAGATGTGTTTATATAACGATGTGATAACTACGTTTTATTTAACGTATTTTCAAAGTTTCTTCGAAACAGTTTGCGTAAAAAATAAAATATAATATAATATATTATATTTTTAAAAAAAAAATGATAATGTTTAAAAGTAGTATCGAACTTCGCAACTGAGAGGTTCTCGTTGAAGGTACTTTCAAAAAAAGTTATCACTTTAGTATTTTAAGCGCATCTGGCTTTTCTGACCAGATGTGTCTATAATAACGCGCATTATCGTTAAATTTATTTTTTGTATAATATTCATTTACGTAGCCTAAACTATACCAAAACTTATCAATCATAAACGGTTCTATATTAAAATTAATGATTTTTATAAATTTAAAAATATCTAGAAAATTTAATGAACATTCTACACATTTTTTTGTATCGCTAATTCAGGATTGTTGTTAGAGTTAATATTTCTATCCATTATTGTATATTATTTTATGATATAATATAAAAAGAAGTTTTTTTAAAATTATACTATAGTTTGTATTTTTTAAAAACAAATTACAATATAATATAGAAAAGAAATCCTGCGGGTCCTTTAGGACCCGCAGGATTCATCTCACGAAAGAAGTTTTTTTTTTAAATTATACTATAGTTTGTATTTTTTTAAAAAAACAAATTACCAATAATGATAATATAAAAAGAGAATCCGGCGTTCCTTTTAGGCACGCCCCGGATTCATCTCACGAAAAAAGAAATTTTTTTTAAATTCATACTATAGTTTGTATTTTTGTTTTTAAAAAAACAAATTAGACAATATAATATAGAAAGAAATTTGCGGGTCCTCAAGGACCGCGCTAATCATATATTTATTATATTTTTTGAAAGCGCCCCCTGCCTTAAGGCAGGGGGACTACATTTTTAAAAATATTTTTAAAAAAATATATATTTTTTTTAAATATATATTTATTTAAATATTTTTTAAATTTTCCTTAACTCTAACTTACAACTAAAAGTAATCTCTTGTTGGCGCCGACTAACTTTATTTCTATAATGCTAAAACTAATGGTGCTTTATATTACTTTTCTTAATAATATTCTTTTATCATCATTCTTCGAAAGGCTATTTTATTGACTTTGTGTAGTATACAAATCAGTTTTTTTACTTTCGTATTAAATTTAGTTTCCTATATAGAGTTTCTTCCATAAATAATACTTTTTTATAGTTATCAATGTTAATCGTTTGATTGATAACGCTTTTCTTTACTCCCTTAGCTTTTTAATTTCTTTATTTTCTAATGTTTTATAAGCATATAATTTTGCTCTTAGTCCTACAAATTCTGTTATCAGTTTTCCAGCTGTTTCATCTTTCATTTTACCCAATACCTTTTTATTTTTTCTGAATATAATTTATGCTCTTTTGGATAATCAGATGTATTGAACAGTTTTATATTCCTTTTCATATTTTCAATATATATATCATTCGTTTCTACATAATAGCATAATGAATCTGTATATTCCGTAAACAATAATTTTTGGCTTATTTCATTATATTATTTTATATGATTACTCAATGAAAGTCAACATTTAAGGGTTTTAAAACTTAACCTTCCTTAAAATTTTTAGGAAACCCATTTTTTTTTTTCCCTACATAGAATAGGTTTTATCAAATCTTAGTTTAGTTTTTTACATTATGACAAGCTATTAAAATTCTCTGGAGAATATTTTAAACGATTTTCAAAAATTTTGGTTAATGGATTGGGGGGTTCCGTGACCACCTGTACTACTCAAACGTTAGATAGTTGTTTTATATTACTTAATTTTGAGCTTGCCCTCTTCATTTTATTAACTTAGTCGTACATCAACTCTAATTTTCTTATCGTTTTCATTCGTTTTACCAAACACTGATGTTGTCATTAATTTATAGAAATCTTTTGTCAAATTTCATTTCTTTCGCTTTCCTTTCTCTTTCTTCGTTTAAGATCAATGTATGATTTTTCATCAATTCGCTCTACAAATTCTAATATTCTATGCTATTTTTCGTTAAGTTTCTCAATCCTAAATTTCAAACCTACTGTTTTAAAATTTCTATAGTGGTATGATATTATTTTTTCTTTTTATTATTTCAAGTTTGCGAACTAATTTTTTTGAGAACTTTATCTAATTTTGTATTTTCTGCTGCTAAGGGGTAATCGTTATGTAAATTGTGTAGTTCTTTAGGATATTCCAAATCAACTATTTCTAAAATATATCCTTTTTTCGAGTCACTTCCGCTCTTTTAGCCGCTAGTCTTCCTAGTCCGCTCCGAGCGGACTGACCAGAATAGGTGCGGACTACCAGAATAGGTGCGGACAGGGAAATTAGCGGACTTGCACGTGCGGATCAAAAAAAGTTTTCCGCTCTTTTGTTCCGCACCTTTTTTTTAAAAAAAAATTAAAATATAGTTTAACTTATTAATAATTCTTATTGGTTATTAAAAAATAAAATATAATTTTTATTTTAAGTTTATTAATTAATTATACTTTTAGTCTAAGACTTATTGTTTTTAAAAAAATTAAACTTCCAAAAATAATCTCAACCTCCTTAAAGGTACCATTATATAATAAATAACATTTAATACTTTCAAAAAAATATTATTAAAGAAATTAGAAATTCTTAATTAATTATATATTACCCTTCATCTATTAACTTTAATTAATTTATATTATTACTATAATAATTAGGCAATATCAAAATCAATTCTGTGTAAAACCTACATTATATATATATATATATATATAGCTATATATATATTTATATATATATATATATATATATAATATATATATATATATATATATATATATATATACTATATATATATATATATTATATATATATATATAATAATATAATATATTATATATATAGCTACCGAGCTGAAACGTAGCATTAGCATCGCTTCTGCATGAGTCGAGCTTTCATGGATTCTACTTAAAGTCTTATGACAAATAGCACCTTCTTATGGGTGGAACAGGGTGGTCAAAATATTTCAGAAGGGTGGCAGAATGATTTAGGTGAGACCTTAAATTAGCAATGGACTGCTGAAGCGAACTAACACCAGCACTCCTCTCACAAGGACATCTTTCCTTTTCAGCATAGGAGGAATTTGTTGAACTTGTTCATAAAAATATAATACACCTCTCCCTATTTCTGCGGCTGTAGAGCGAATATCTAGTATTGGGATTGGTGGGGATATTTTGAGGGCAAAGAAGTCAGCCTTAACTGCTTTGAATTTTGAGCACCTAATCTTTTTGAAAGGTAATTTTTTGAAGACGACATTGAGGAGGAAGTGGGAAAAGGATGTATATTCATTCAATTTTTCATGTAATATTATAAATAAAATTTTTTGTAAGGATATATACTATTTAGTATTTAATAATAAAATCTTTTGTGAAGTCGCACATTATTAGCGAGAGACGTGCGGACTTGCGATAGCGGAGGTTTGATGTCTGAATAAGTGCAGAGGAGCGCTAGCGGACTACCTTTTTCTCGAGGTGCGGAGGTGCGCTAGCGGACTACCCCTAAATGAGCGGGGTGCCCACCTCTGCTTTTTTCGATTCATCACTGATGTCTAAAACATCAAAATCGTTAATGTTTTTCATCCATTTTAAAATTTCCGTAGCAAATTACTGAGACATTGCCCAACCCATACAAATTATTAGATCTAAATAAGTGATATAAACTATGCGGTTTATTTTTCATTCATAACTTTCTTGAATATATTTGGATTATAGCTTTTCGCATATTCTATGTGTTATGGTACTGATTCCTCCTATAATCCCCTTTTCTATCATTAACAACATATCCGGATCTTTTAATAAATTCTAATTTTACTTTCGTTTCATTTTAATAACGCATCCCAAGATAACCCTGGAGATGTAAAATAACGTGCTGGATCTAATTTATAAGTATCTAAACAAGTTGTTCTAAAATTTTCAAACACATCCGCTAATAATAATGTATCAGATTGTAAGTATAACATATGATAATCTTTAAATGTTTTACAATTAAATTTTCCAGATAGTCTGCGCATGTTTGTAGTCTTCGTTTGTTATATCTTCATTATTTAAAATATTATCAAATTTCTCTTTTTTGAGTAACTTTTCATGATTAAATTTTGTTATATTATCCATCCAGTCGTATGGATAAATTCCTTTACGTTTTAGTAGCTGAAACTGTTCATCTTGATAATATTTATGTAAATTCTTTAATAAATTTTCATCCGTTAAATTTGATGCTAATTTAGCAAGAGATGAAGACATGAATCTAAAACTATCGAGGAATCTCAACTCTATGTTTATAGGTTTCTCTTCATTATATTCACCTACTTTTATATACTGACTGAAACTTATGTAAGTTTCATCCGTTTGAGGAATTGCTTTTAATTCACCATCGATATGTCCAAATTCTTTAACGAATAAATGAGCGTCATATTTTGATAAGTTATGCATTATTATTGGAATAAATTTAGGATTTCTAATTTGTAAATTACAGCTTCTATGAGCAGGTCCTCTATATTCTCCTGTTAAATGATTATGGTCTCTTACTTTAAAATCTGAGGGTGTGTATTCCTTTTTACATACATAACAACGATTAGCATTTTCATGATTCATTTTTTCTTCCGAAGTTAAATTTATTGGTTTATTCATTTCTAGTAATTTATAAATTCTTTTTGATTCTGAAATTAAATATTCTGTAAACGTTTTAGGTGCTTCGTTTCCTTCATATATTTCGAGCTTTGAATATTCATCTACATCACATTTCGTATAACAACACCAACTGTTTGGTTGATGTTTCTGTAGGTTAATTGTGTAAGATTCTTTAGGATCCGGTTGACTCGTTTGTATCTTTTGTAAGGTGCTTTCAAAATCTGCATATATAACAAATGGATTTCTGAATTGTTTATAATACAGTTTAAATTGAACTTGACCTTCTGATAATTCCATTCTCACCGGTTTATGAATACTACATTCTGGTAAATGATTATCTAATAATTCTTTTTTATAAAAACTATGTAAACAGAATCGACATGGATAAGTTTTTTCTTTATGCTTCTTATCTATGAATGGACTCAAATGTTCATCAGTAAATAATTGTTATTTTTATCATTTATATAAAAGTAAAAATCAACATGTTTAGTTTTCTCAACTTTTGTAATTCTTAATGGATATAATATTTCTTTTTCATCAAGTCCAAATATGTTAACTGACACATCGTTTTGGTTCTCAAATTTATTAATCTGTTTTAATTGAACTGGAAATTCTATTCCTTTCCAATTGTAATTTTTTGATTTCTTTTATTCTTTTTGATAATCTCTGTGGATTTCTTTCTGTTAAACAATCAGATCTTGCTATACACCATTTGAAACATTCGTTATCATTTTTATTTTGAATATTAATCAATCCAAATTTTTGGTTTTTATATTTAGCTGGAGTTTCAATATATGAAGAAGCTCTTAATGGTTTATATTTTGCTATCTTTATTTCAAAATCTAAAAGTTTATTGAAATCCATCCTGACCCTTCTCTTGTAAATTTACATATTTTTTCTTCAATTTTATTGATCATTTCATGAAAAGTATCTTTTATTTGAGAATTATTTGTTATACTTGCCATGGAACCGCTATTAAACCAATTTTGAATCGTTTGTTTTCTTCCATCAGGTAAATATTTATAAAATTCAACAAAAATAGAGAGACTCAGTTTTAAATTTTCCCAATTTTGTTCTTCAATTTTTTTCTGAATTATACTTATCATATTATTAATATACATCCTCGGATCAATTGATTTTATATTGGTATAACAATATGCTTTAAAATTACCTTGAATTCCTTCTCGACAATTTTTGTAATCACATTGCATCAAGAATTTCTTTGATGAATCTTACTTTTCTCGTGAATTTTAAGGTTTAGAACGCTTTTATTACACATTGAGCATAAATTCTTTTTATCATCAAAATAATTCAAATTAAAGCAATGATTGATTTGTATTTTTCACTGTTTATTACTTCTTATATGAATTTTCAAAATTTATTAATTTTAGTTATTACAGATTTCTTATATATATTTTCATTTTTATTATAGATTTTTTTATTATTAAGTCAATTTTGGATTTTGCTCATTCCAGATCTTGTCATTTTTATTTATAGAATTTTTTTATTAAAAGTCAACTTTTGATTTTTCGATTTAAGGAATAAAATTTTATTATAGATTTTTACTATAAGTTCAATTTGGATTTTGTTCATTCTTCACATCCTATCATTATTATAGATTTTTTTCATTATTAAGTCAATTTTTGGATTTTGCTCCTTCTCAGATCTGTCATTTATATAGATTTTTTTTATTAAGTCAATTTTGGATTTTGCTCTTTCTCTCACAAGCTGTCATTTTATTATAGATTTTTTTTATTATAGTCAAATTTGGATTTTGCTCCTTCTCAGATCTTACCATTTTTATTAAGGATTTTTTTTATTATAAGTCAATTTAGATTTTTCATTATTATTCTTGTATTTCATAATTTTTCTAGTTTTGATTTTAAAATAGGAGCTAATTTTTCTTCTAAATTTTTTATTCTTCTTGAAAAACGTTCTTTATCTAAAATTATAGAAGTTAGCTCATCGTTTGTTCTATCATAATTATCCATCTCAAAAATATAATTATTTTGTGAAAAGGTGACTTTCTTTTTATTTTTGTTCATTTTTTATTTCCTTATTTATTATAGAAGAAATAAAAACTGAATCAAAAATAAAAGAGGAAAAATTATATTTAAAAATTTTTTAAATATAATGCTCATATCCTCCCTTTTACTTGATTAAATCCCATTCGTTAATTTTCACATATTTTCTTCCACATTTCATTGTATTCATTTAATGTAATTTCTCTTTTATTAGAAACTTTCTGAAAATCAGATATACTGCATTTGACACCGCATAATTGTAGTAATTTATAAATTTTAAAATGAACATTAAATGAATTTTTTCTTTTGAAATTCTTTATCTCCTGTTGAAATGTCTCTTCTAATTCATCATTGAGATTTAATATTTTATCATAATTATTTTTTATATCTTTATTGTTTTTGTAATATTTATCAATAATTTTCTCTAAATATATTCTTGATGAATATTTTAATGGTTTATCATAATTATTTTGCGAATGAGAAGCTTCATAATAATACTTAGAATGATTATAATTTTGATTATAATTTTTTAAAAAATTACATGATTTACAATTTTCATTACTTTCATGTTTGTGTAATGAACATACTATTTCCATATTTGTTTAAGAAATTTTTATTATAAGTCAATTTTAAATTTCCTGCAAAATTTTAATAGCCTCATTATTTTTCAAGTTATTATTTTGCACTAGGTAGTGCAAAATTGCACTAGGTAGTGCAAAATTGCACTCGGTAGTGCAAACTACCGAGTGCAATTCTCTCTTACAAAACATTGATAGTATTATACCGTCTAGGATTCGATCTCGCTACCTCCAAACTCAGAGTCTTGCGCTCAAACCACTGAGCTATGAGAGCAATCGAGAGGATTTTCTCGGAAGTTATATTTGTATTTATAAAAACAAACCTTTACAAGTAGTATGTAAAACGGGGAGCGAAGCGTCTACCAGCATATTTGCGACCGAAGGGAGCAAGTGTGCTGGTAGCCCCGTTTTACATACTACTTATATATATATATATATATATATATATATATATATATATATATATATATATATATATATATATATATATATATATATATATATATATTATATATATATATATATATATATATATATATATATATATACATAATATATATATATATATATATATATATATATATATAATATATATAATATTATTATATATGTATACCTTTTTTACATAATATAATATAATATATTATATATATATATAATATATATATATATATATATATATATATATATATCACTGTCTTGCATTGTTAGACAAAAATGTTGATGTTTTGAAATGAAGTAGTGTTCCTATACGTATTTTCCGTGCTGGTTATGAAAATGATATTCATTTTCTCATTATCACGTAAAGGATTTCCACAAATCTTAAAGAAAATATTTTGAACTGCGAAAATTTACTTCATGTTAATGATAAAGCTAGGTAATTCCGTGATTGGATTGTGCATTAACGTAAAGTAACACTACAATTAGTTATACCACATCAGAAACCCAATGTTGATTACTGGTATGAAACTCGAACATATTGAATACAAATTACGATTTACGAGTAAAAACTTACCATTATTGCCTGAAAATTTTCGTTTTGAATGTTCTATGTCACTTGAACCTTCTTCGCAGCTTTGTATCCCTTTTTAACATCCAACAATAGTCCTCAAGCATTATTAGCATTCCATTTTCCTTGATACCTTTGTTCCATATCTTTTATATCCTGATGGAACGTTCCCCTTCTCCTTCGAGAAACAGGCCCCCCCCCCTAAGATTTGCAGTGGAAAAAAAATCTAAAGTGAGTTGCAAAATGTAATTTAAAAAACTCATGCAACAACCGAAAGCCTCCATTTACTCCAGCATATTTCTACGACTGGTAGTGTACATCGTCGTATTCCAAGGAATCTCTCCAATAACGGTCTTCTTTATAGCAGTCCATACTACTAATTCACAGGGTGTCATTGTTGATTCAAACGTTTTGTCAAACATCAACTTTCGGATTTGGGGTCCAACAAATAGTCCCTCCTTAACTTTAGCTTTAATAGAGGGGGATTTCTGACACATATACTGTAAACAGGCACTGTCCTTGTCGAGGGCCTTAATAAATTGTTTCATGATACCTAATTTAATATGCAGTGGAGGGAGTAATACATTTTGCATCGACAAGCGGTTCGTGGACAACGTTTCGTACACCAGGAGTAATACTTTTACGTGCTGGCCACTGTTTCCGTTTTCAGTGATTGCTAGGGTCACGACTATCCCATTTGCAAAGAAAACATGGATATTTCGTGTATCCGGACTGAAGTCCTAGTAGCATGCCAATAACCTTCAAATCACCACACAGAAGCCATCCATATTCACTATATTTTACTTTCGCCAGCATACATGCAATATTGTCATAGGTTTCTTTTAATTGTACAGAGTGTGCTATAGGTATTGAAGGGTGTATATTACCATTGTGTAGTAAAACCCCTTTTAAACTACGTTTGCTTGAATCTATAAAGAGTCTCCATTCCGAGGGCTGATAATTATGTACACCGAAAAAAGCCATTAGGCCATGAACATTATTGCAGTACACGAGGTCATCGTTCTCCGCAAAATAGACAAGTAAGTCATTTTCGCGATGTCTATACCATGCAAATGTTCCCGATGCTAACACATGTTTCCTTTTCAACCGCGAGCCAAGAAGTTCGGCTTTGTCCTTTGACAAATACAAATCGCGGACTAAATCATTCAGTTCATTTTGTTTGAATTTTGAGGGGGTGCTCTCACCTTCCTCGCAAGGAAGTATATAATATGCGATTTATAGAATATCGAAATATAACATCGGTTCCTCATCGCTTGACCAAGACACTCCCCCTAGTGATGAGGGTGGCAACGGAACGGGTAATGAATCGCTATGTGGTATAGGTCTGATGGCAGATGGTAGGTCGGGATATATTATATTTTTGATGTTTTTAGCATTATATCCACGTACATTTGTCAAACAGAAATAACAGTCATTGTAGTGGTTCGTTTATTCCCTCCACACCATTGGAATAGCAAAGGGCATAGAAGGTTTCTTCCCATTACTCCAAAGACGTAGCGCCTCGACACACGTTCGACATACGGTATGAGGTGCCCACGATTTATCTTGATCACCTAACTTCACCCCGAAATACATATAGTAGGCACGCTTCACAAAATCATTAATAGTCTGTCTTTGCTTTAAGACAGTGTACCGTCCGCAAATATAACAGAATATATCACTATCGTTAACACATGTACGCGAAGCCATATTTTACACCAATAACAGACAAATAGCATAATGACTAAACGCTTCACCATACGCTGAACGACTGAGACTTCAATCACATGGTCGGTTTTCAGCTGAAACACATATACGAACGAACCAATCTCCATAGTACCAGAGGACGAACGCACATGCCAAAATGTCTAAGGGCGCACTGCATAAAAACTGTACGTGATAGAAAAAAACCGTAAACAGATTTGAAATCAGCATCGAAAATGCATATAGAAACACCATAATGTGGAATGACATAGATAGAACAGAGGTTAATATATATATATATATAATATATATATTATAATATATATATATAATATATATATATATATATATATATATATATATATATATAATATATATTATATATATATATATATATATATATGATTATTCTTATTATATTATTGCCCTGGCCCCCCCCCTTATTTGGGGTCCATGCAGTCCCAGAAACCCAAGCTACCTCACTGGGTGAAGCCACAAGATCTCTTCAGGAGGAAATTGATGGAGAGTTTTGTAGGTTGCGTAGTAAGGCGACATCTTAAAATGGAGGGTTGATCGGTGGTTTCAGCCTTCCGTTTAGGCCATTCTGTCGGCAAAGTGGGAGATTTGTGTTTTGGAGTTTTAAATTCTGTGCCTGATTCTTTGGAGGTCTGGGTGATGCGCCTGATCTCAGTCTGGGATAGTTGAGATTCTGCATTCTCTCGTGCGTAGAGTATTCTGTGTTGCTGATTATTCCGGCTGGCGAGAGTTTATTATCGGTGATTTGGTGAGCGATTGTTAAGATTATTCGCTGTTATAAAGTTATCGTGAATATGTTTTGCAGAGAGAGGTGTTGTTGGCAGAGAAATATCAATAAAAATATAAAGTAAAAAAAGGGGAAACAAAAAAAAAAAAAATTAAAATATAAAAAAAGAAAATAAAATGAAAGACGGTGGATGGTTCTGAAGATTTGGCTGTAATATTAAATAATTTGACGAGCGAAGGGGATTTTAGACGGTTGTATGTGTTGATTCTTGTAGGAATTATTGGCATGGATGGGTTAGGGTCAAGAAGCCCTGGCATAGAATTTGTGTCCCTATCATCAATGTCCAGATGGTTTTGAATTAAGAGAATTTTTGAGTTTTTGTTTCTTCATGCAGATGTTGGATTGGAGTAATTTTCAGGCAGTCCTCTTTGATTGGTTCTAAGGGCAGTGTAATATATAGTATATATATATAATATATATATATATATAGATATATATATAATATTATATATAATATATATATATATATATATATATATATATACTATATATATTATATATATATATATATATAATATATATATATATATTATATATAGTATATATATATATATATATATATAAATATATAATATAATATATATATATATATATATCCTTTCTTTCTTTCTTTTCTTTCTTTCTTTCTTTATTCTTTCCTTTATTTTCCCAAGAATTTGAGTAAGGTCGTACGAGCATCTTGGAAAAGAAAGCAGTTAGAAGAGCATGACATAAGTCGAAAAGAAAGCCCATCCTACCGCTCCCCTCAGTACATTAATTAGCGAGAATTCATCGCAGTCAGAAAAATCCACCCTAAGCTTCATGGGGACAGCGATGGACCCTCACTATGGAAGATCGTCAATGTAACAGTTAATTCCCTTTCACCAGATGGAGCCACAACCATACCCCTTCACAATCCCCCGCCCAATCACTCCTGTTATACACCTTTCTTCTTCGCCTCTAACCAAACTCACCATTTCTCTCCTTCAGACATTCGGTCACCGACTCAATCCACTTTCTCTTCGGTCTCCCAGCCGGTCGGTTTCCCAAACACACTCTTCCACTATACATAAACGCTTAACCAACTGAACATCATTCATCCTTTCGACATGACCAAACCATCTCAACATACTTTCATTTATTCTCTTCATTACCCCTTTTCTCCACACCACCACATCTCCTTCCTAATACGTTCATTCTCATTTTATTAATTCTTTCTCACACCTAGCATGCCCCAAGATTGTCCATCTGTAACCACATTGAACTTTAGATCCTATACTTCTTATTCCAAACCATAGTCTCACTACCATACAATAACACTGGTAACAACATTAACCCTCATGTAAGACCCTAGCGCCTCAAGACTTAGTCCCTTTACATTCACCAACGATTTATTGCACCAGCAACATTTTCCTACTACACTCTACATCATTCCGTTCCCTTTTCATCCAAACACATACCCTAAAATATTTTAAACTCAGACACTTGCTCCAGCTGCTCACCAATTCTAACATAACTTCACACTGACGAACTGTCCTCACTCACAACCATAAACTCTTACTCTTATATACGTTTACTTTCAAACCCTCCTTTTACATAACCCTGCCCAAATCTCTTTAAACCATCCTTTCTTCAAAACTCTCTTCAGATTCGCCACACAGAACCAAATCATCCACATATAAAAAGGTATGGCACCCTCCACTCATCTCCATTTCTCCATCATTCTAACACCATTTTCCTGACCATCCCCACCTCGAATTCTTCATAACCCCATCATTTACACATTGAATAACCAAGGAGACCATAACACAACCCTGTCTCACTCCGGTATTAATTAATCCTAAACCAATCAACATTGACACCATTTTGTATCGGCTCGCTTCACTACTGTCATACATACTTTTGATTCCATTATGAAGCCTACCACAACACCATGATATCACTAATACCTGCCATAAAGCTTCCTATTAACTCTATCATACGCCTGTTGTAAATCATAAAACCTAAATATAATTTATTCTTCTTCTCCCTCATTTTTCTCAATCATTTTGTTTTCAATGTAAAGATTGATCCACACATCCTTTACCACTCCTAAACGCACCTTGTTTCTCACCAATCAGGTCCTTCAGTCACCGACGCACTCTTTCGACCAAATAACCAGTTATATACCTTCCCTACAACATCAATAAACTTATTTCCCCTATAATTTCTACAGGTTCCCTTTTCCCCCTAACCCTTATATAAGGGTACTATTAATCCTCTCCTACAATCTCTCGGAGACTATCCCCTCCATAAACGCTTTATTACACAACTTCCAAATCGCAATCAATCACCATCTCGCCTCCGCTCTTGATCATTTCACTAGTAATTTCATCGTATACCTGCAGATTTACCATTCTTCAACTTTCTACACTCTACCCATTACCTCCTCCTTACTAATAACCTTATCCCCAAAATCCTATTCCTTCTTGCAACATCAAAACCACACACATTCACTAACAACCTCATCATTACTGTTAACATTGTGCAGATTTTCGGAAGTGTTCTTTCCACACTCCCCTTCACATCCATTTCATCATTTACAAAAGCACTATCCCTATTCATTATTCTAAGCAGATTCCCCTTTTCTCATTTCTTAACTTTCGCCCTTTCCTACCCAGAAGAAGCTTCCTATTCCCTATGTATGCCTCATTCATCCTCCTTCCAAACTTCATTTGCCTCATATTTACTTCCTACGTATGCAACTTTTAGTATATAATATATATATATATATATATATATATATATTATATTATATTATATATATATATATATATATATATATATATATATAATATATATATATATATATATATATATATTATATATATATATATATATATATATATATATATATATTATATATTATATATCATCGTTCCTGCCGCCCCTCCGTTAGGCGTCGTCAGCAACAACAACCACCTTCTTTCCCCAGACTGAGAGTAAGGTGCAGTCACATGCACTGGAACAGAAAAGTAGTAGGGAAGAATATGACGCAAGTCGAAAAGAAAGCCCAGCCTACCGCCCCCCTTATACCCTTAAGTGACAACTCGTCACTGTCAGAAAAATTCCACCCTAGGGCTTCACGGGACTAGCGGCGGACCCTCACTATGGTATCTCGTCAATGTAGGGTTCGTCCCTTTGCCCAGGTAGGCCACAACCATACCCCTCCACAAAACCATAAATAATATATATATATAAAGTATATATATATATATATATATAGTATATATAATATAATATATATTATATATATATATATATATATATATATATATATATATATATTATATGATTATTATTATATTCTTCTCTTCTTATTCATCTTCCTTATATTTCCCAAGAATGGGGAGATAAGGTGCGCGACGGGCATCGGGAAAAAAAATAGCAAGTGAGAACATGAACACAAGTTTCGAAAAGAAAGGCCCAGGCCTGACCGGCCCCCTCAGTACCATTAATTAGGGAGAACTCCTCGCCGCTCAGAAAATCCACCCTAAGCTTTCATGGTGACAGCATGGACCCTCACTATGGAGATTCGTCAATTGTTAAGGGTTCATCCCTTGGCCCAGGTGGTGCCACAACCATACCCCCTCACAATCCCCCGCCATTTCACTCCTGTTATACACCTTTCTTCTCGCCTCTACCAAACTCACATTTCTCTTCCTTCAAACATTCGCTTACTGACTCAATCCATTTTCTTTCGGTCTCCCATCCGGTCGGTCCCAACACACTCGCCACTATACATCCGCTAAACTAACCGACTATCATTCATCCTTCCATATGACCAACCATCTCAACATACTTTTCATTTTATTCTCTCATTTACCCTTTTCTTCACATCACACCACTCTCTAATACGTTCATTTCCTTCTCTTTATCAATTCTTCGCACACCTAGCACACCCCTCTAAGATTGTCCATTCTGAACACATTGAACTTTAATTATACTTCTTTTCCAGACCATAGTCTCACAACTATACAATAACACGGGAACAACATTACCCTCATGTAAAACCCCTAGCACACTAAGACTTAGTCCCTTTACATTCACCAACGATTTAATTGCACCAGCCACCATCCTGCCATTCACAACTTTCCTACTACACTCTGCATCGTTCCGTTCCCTTCTCATCCAACATATACCCTAAATATTTAAACTCAGAACACTTGTTCCAGCTGCTTCACCATCTAACATAACTTCACACTGAGGAGTGTTCCTCACTCACAAACCATAACCTTACTCTTATCCACGTTTTCTTTCACAGCCCCCTTCCTTTTACACACCCTGCCAAATCTCTCGTACCAATCCTCTCATATATATATATATAGTATATATATATATATATATATATATATATATATATATATATATGATATATATATATATATAATATATATATATAATATATTATATATATATATATATATATTAGTTTTCAAAGTTTTCATCTTTATTTTCTAACTTATTTATTAAATGTTATAAAGGACAATTTTAGTTTCTTCAATTTTATTGCTGTTGTTCTAGCCCCAAAGAATACAAATTTAATTAATTTTTAAGCCCGTTTTTCATTTTTTAAAGTTTATTTTTTGGAAGTAAATGTTATATATGCAAATTTATTTTATCATTTTGTCTTTTTTCTTGCAAGGTAATAAAATTTTAATTTTATTATTTAAAGTTATTAATTAAGGCTGCACAAAACTCCGGCTGGAGACGTAAGAGGTCTACAGTCAGAGTCAGAGAGTTGTAAAAGATCCGGAGCCGGATCTCTGGCGCATCACTAATTATTATTATTATTATTATTATTATTATTATTATAATAATAATAATTAATTAATCAATTATTATTATATTTCTTTTTAAGATGGTGCAAGAAGACTTTGTTTCAAGTAGAAGACATGAAGGAGGAATGTCTGAATGGGATTTACACAAGTTACTCTCATTAGCCAAGTAATTTTTCTTGTATATCCATTTTTAAATTTATTCTCTATTTATTTATTTATTTTTTTATTTGCCTGTATCATCATTTGCCAAACTAAGTGTGAAGCTTCACTCATAAGACTTATTAGAGACAAATAGTTGCCTTCCTAGTTTTAGTTATGTACCTTTGTTGTCATTGAAAATTTGTTATATCTAGCTACTTGTATATGCTTTATCATTTTATATTCGAATTCATTTTTTCATTCAGGAGTTGCTTAGTTAAGAAAAAGAAAACTGGGGTTTTTTATATCCGGTTTTGCTGGGTGGGTTTTTTTTCCTTTGGCTTTTTTTTTTTCGGTTTTCTTTCTCTTTTGGTAGCTGCACACCCACCCACCACCAGACTCGTCTTGATGCCTCTTCTAGTGGTCCCCAGTCTTTCTCGTGCTAAAGCCGGTTTTTCTTACTGCTTTTCTCTTCTTCTTTTTTGCTCTTTTCCTCCCCCCCCACCCTCACACCTCCCATCTCAGTCCGGTTTCTTTGTTCCACCTTTTTGCCTTCTTCTGTTTGCCCCTTCGTTCACCATTTTTTCCCCTTCGTTCGCCTGTTGCCCGTGGTGTCCTCACCATCCACGCCCCCTTCTTTCGCCGTTGGTCTTCCGCTTCTTCTGTTACGAGAGCCTCCTGACGGGTGCCTCCAGCTCATTTTTTCCACCTGCGGCGGCTTTTCCTTCTCTCTTTTTTTATTTTTTGTTCCTGGTCTTGGTTCTTTTTTTTCAAAATTCTTTCTTGGTCTACGCCGCCTTCTTCCCGCCTTGTATTTGTTGTGTCGTGGATTGGCGTCTTGGATCTGCCATCCACCTGTCTGTGGGCGTTGTTCGCGGCCAGTCTCTTTTGTGCCTGTTACCACATGCATACTGTTTTTCTGTCTCCTGTGGGCTTGTTTTCTTTTTTCATTTTCTCTCTCTTTTATATATCTCTTTATTTTATATATTTCTATTACTTTTTCTATTTTATCTTATATTCTCTGTATTCTAGGTGATACTGTTTTCCACTAACACATCAAATCTCAACCAACTGCACTAGTACAGGGAAAGGAATCCCTTGTTGGATTCTGGTAACATGGTATTGGTGCGGAAAGTGTAACAACACCTACAAAAACATAAAAACTAAACAATTATATTAGAATACAATGCTACAGCGGATCATTTTTGGGATTGGTAAAATTTTACATGAAATGTAAAAATTAATAAAAAAAATTATTGTTATAATTATAGTAATATGATTAGAGGCCTATTGAGACGTTTATTGGTTTCGTTAACTATAGACTTTCTATAAATCTTTGCCTTTTTTTTTAACTAAAGATACCCAAGGGTTACGCACCGAATGCAGAGTCGGGGTCTCTCGGCTTCCGGGGAACTACGGGGTAGGACTAATTCCTCCGGGAGGGGTCTCCGGAACCCGCTCTTTGGTATTTGGGGTGTCCGGCGGGGTTCCTCCACTGCCCCTACGAGAAGATAGAGAGCACAAAACAAAATCAACCAACCATAGTAGTTCCGTCGGCTCGGAGCCCTACATCTGCCAAAAAAAAAAAAGTAGATAATAACTATATTAAAAGTAATATATTATCACACAGGCCTGGTTAAAAAAAATCAGTTTTTTTCTATTTTTTTTAGCTTTTATTTTCATTTTTACATTTTCTAATAAAATTGTTACACAGGATTTAAAATTGTATTCCTTTTTTCGCTGTAGGCTATTTAGGTTTTGAGATTGATTTTTTTTCTTTCTTTCTTTCTTTTCTCTTATAATAAATTTTTAAATACTAAATGTTACCAGGAAATTACTCCAAACATGTATTCCATTTTCAAACATGTATCTATGTTGTAGTTATATTAAAGAAGATATGAGTTTGTATTTTACAGCTCAAAAGTTGTAGTTTTTTAAAATTAAATACATAAATAAAATAATAATAATATATATAAAGAAAAATCACAATTGTATTTATATATATAAATGTTTTCTTGAAAAATAATATAGTATTTATATATATATAATATATATATATATATTATTATTTATTAATATATAATATTAAGTTCACACCTCACGGGCAATGCTATCAGGAGGGGAACTTTGGGTATTTCTACTAGGATCGGAACTAGGCATTCGACACCCGGCCGTTGCATACGACTCGGTGCTTTCGTTTGTGGGAAGGTAGCGCAAACTATGTATATATATATAATTAACTTATATATTATTTATGATATTATATATATATATATATTATATATATATAATATATATATATATTATATATATATATTATATATATATATATTATATATATATATAATATATATTATATATTTATATTTATATTTATTATATATATATTATTATATATAGGTTCAGCGTTTGGTTGTCCGTCATATGAGGTTTAAAACTATTAATGGTACAGTAAAACGGAATACATTGCTGGAATGGTGGTCCATTTAAAATGAGCTGAAATGAAAAAAAAAAAATAAAAAAAAAAAAAAAAACTACAAATAACCCAAAAGAAAGGGAATTCGGGCATTTTTGGAATCCTGGTAGAATTTTACTAATAGGAATGTAAAAAAAAAAAAAATTTTAAATTTGTTAATAAATTATAGGTAATAAAATGATTGAAAGGCCTGTTTGAGACTTATTATTTGGTTTTCGTTAACAATAATAGATTTCTATTTTTTGTTTTTTTTTTTTACTAAAAGAATACCATAGGGTACCGCGCCGATGGCAGGAGTCGGGGTCGTCTTGGCATCCGGGGAACTCCGGGGTAGGATTATTTCCTCTCCGGGGAGGGGTCTCCGGGACCGGTCTTGGTTATTTGGGTGTCGCGGGGGGTTCCCGCCTCCCTACGGGGTTGGAAAAGCTCCCCTATGTTCCCCGTGGGGGGCTGGACGCCATCGTGTGGAGGTATAACAGGAAAATTTAATAGGAAAGTCATTCGATAGGACGAGTAACCAATAAAGTCTCTAAATAGGCTTCCTTAATATGATTAATTATTATAACAATATTTTTTATTTTTTTATTTTTTTTACATTTTTCTATGTGAAATTTTACCAGGATTCCAAAAATGTATTCGCTTTTCGCTGTAGCTTTTGTAGTTTTTGAGTTTTTTTTCTTTTTTTTTTTTTTTTTTTTTCAGCTAAACTTCCAGCATTCCAGCATGTATTCCTTTTACGGTAGCATTAATAGTTTTCTACGATACATATGACGGACTATCCCACGCTGGACATATATTATTATTATATCATATATATATATTATATTATTTATAATATTATATATATATTATAATATATATATATATATATTATATATATATATTAGTACTATATATATATAATATTATATTATTATTTATATAATATATATATATATATATATAGAATGTTAAATATTTACTCTTTTGTTTCTTTATTAATTTATATTATATATATATATATATATATATTATATATAATTATAATTATTATTATATTTATATCTATTTATATATATTTATATTATATATATATATATATACTAATATATATTAAGAGTTAAATATTGCAATATTTAACATCTATATATATATATATATTTATATATTTATATATTTTATAATATATATCTATTAATATTATATATAATTATATATATATATATATATATATATTTTATATAGTATATATTTATGTATATAATATATATATATATGGCAGCATTTGATTGTCCGTCATATGTACTTAAAAACTATTAATAGCTCCAGAAAAGGAATACATTGCCGGCTGCTGGTCAAAGTTGGCCTGGCTGTAAAAAACAAAAAAAAAGAAAAAAAAAAAAAAAAAAAAAATATCTAAAAACTTCAATAGTAAAGCGAAAGGAAGTCATTTTTTGGGAATCCTGTAAATTTCATAGGAAATGTAAAATAATATCATATAAAATTTTGTTTCTTCTTATAGTAATTGATTAGAAGGCCTATTTAGAGACTTTTATTGGTTTTTCGTTTAATATTAATTAACTTTCTATTAATTTTGCTTTTTCTCGACACTAGGGGGCTCGAGCGACGGGGAACGATAGGGGGGGGATTTTTCCATACCCGTAGGGGCTAGGCGGAGGAACCCGCGACAACCCAAATACAAAGATCGGGGTTCCGGAGACTTTCCCGGGAGGGGGAATTAGTCTCAACCTGTAGTTCCCCGGAAGGCCTGAGAGACCCGACTCCTGCATCCCCCCGCGGCAATCCGCGCCCCGCCCCGGCCGGGCCCCCGGCCCGCCATCCCGCGCCCCGCCGATCGGGGCCCGCCCCGGCTCCCTCGCCACGCGCTCCTGCCGTCGGTGGGTATACGCTTGGGTATTCTTTAGTTAAGAAAAAAAAAGCAATTTATAGAAAGTCTATTTATTATAACGAGAAACCAATAAATTCTAAATAGGCCTTTAATATATTACTATATAATTATTAACAAATAATTTTTTTATTCTTATTATCTTTTTACTTTTTTAACTGTGAAATTTTACAAGGACTTCAAAAATGTATTCTTTTGGCTGTAGATATTGTAAGTTTTTTGAGATGTATTATGATTTTTTTTTTTTTTTTTTTTTTTTTTTTTTTTTTAAATTCCGGAAAAATATAAAATCTTATCAACAGCAGTTCATAACACGAATAGTTTTTAAGTACATATTGTTTTTGTAATCGAAAAGCGCCTATATATATTTATATTATATATAATATACTATTAATAATATAATATTATTATATATTATATATATTATAATTAATATATATATATAATATATATATTCTATATAATATATATAATATTATATATATATATATATATATATTTATATATAGTAATACTAGGTCGCGTTTGGATTTGGTCCGTATATGTATCTTAAAAATATTAATGCTACATAAAGTAAAACGGAATACATTGCCTGGAATGCTGGTCCAAATTTTGTGTGGAAATGTAAAAAAAAAAAAACAAAATATCAAAACCTACAATGCTAAAGCGAAAGGATACATTTTGGGATATGGTAATTTCCACATAGGATGTAAAAAAAAAAACTTATTGTGTATATTATAGTAATATGATTAGAAGGCTTATTTAGAGACTAAAAGGACATTAAATAAATGAACCTTTCTATTATTTTGTTTTTTTTTTTAACTAAGAAAACACAGGGTATTCGCACCGTGGCAGGAGAAGGGGTTCTTCGGTTTCGGGGAACTACGGGTACGACTAATTCCCCTCCGGGAGGGGGTCTGCGGAAACGCTTTCCGTATTTGGTGTCGCGGGGGTTCCTCGCCCCTTCCTTAGGGTAGTGGAAAAGGGGGGGGGGCGTCCTGTGTTTCCGTACGGCTGGCGGCCCTATTGCCTGTAACTTTACATAATATATATATTATTCATGTCCCCTGTCTAAAAAATTGCCAATACATTTATTTTATTTATTTATTTAGTTTTTTATTTTTTTTTTACATTTTCTGATTAAATTTTACAAGGGATTCGAAAAGGTATTCCTTTCGGGTGTGTGTGTTATATCCACGCACGGGAGGTGGAGTTGTCGGATTCGCTGTATGCTAATTGTAGTTTTTGAGATTATAGTATTGAATTATTATTTTTATTGTTATAATATTTTGTTTTTTCTATTTTGTTTTTGTTGTTTTAACATTTGCCTAAATTAGACACATTCAAAAATGTCATTCCTTTTAACTGTAGGCGATTAATAGTTTTTAAGATACATATGAGGGATAGAAGTGGCATATATTTATATATATAATTATTTATATATTAATATATATGTATATATATATATATATAATATATATTTATATATATCTTATAGTTATTATATATATATATATTTATATAATATATATGTATATTATATATATAGATTATATTATAAGTTTATCTAATATTTATAATATATATATATTATGTTTATATTTATATTATATATAATATAGTATTATTATATATATAGTATATTATATATATATATATTAATATATATTATATATATTATTATATTATTATATATATATATTATATATTTACTATATTTATTTATGATATATATATATTATATAGTATATAATTATAATATTATATTATATATATATATATTATATAAGAGATGGCATGTTCATGAAAATTCTTTAGCGGTTGTTACTCGCTCATGACAGAGACTCTCCTATACATATCGTTATTTTCAAATTCTTTGGCAAGCGTTACCCAGTTCTCGTTACACTGTAAGCGATTACTAACTTTTGGGTAGTTTCGGTTCCATTATAGTTTTAACGTTTTGGTCGCTGAATATATACGTATATTACTGCTGAAGATTCATCTTGGATTAGCTAACAGTTTTTAAATTTTATTCAAAATTGCCAATTTTAAGTATATTCATTACCGAAAATCAAAATGCATTTTTAAAATATTTATCTCAAATTTTTCCGAGCTTAGGTGAAGATAAACTGGGCAATAAATGATATACATTTGTGGAATTTAGTGATACAATATTTCCAAATTTAATTTTTTTTATAATTTGTTAATAACGTAGAAGATTTCTCAATTGATGCGTCACTTTGAACCCTAGCTAGCCGATTTCTTTCAACATTGTTTGATATTATTGGGGTATGTAAGATAAAATTGTTTATTAATATTAATAATGTTAATATAATTGAAATAGCAGTAATAATGTATTGTAAAGGTAATAAATTATAGATAATATAATATAGTAATAATATGATTAATTTAAAATAGTTATACTTTATTTAAATGATATTTTTCTGTAACCATATCAGAGCATACATAAATTAAAAAAAGGAAAGAAAGAGCACTAGGATTTATTTATAGTTACTTAATTAATAACATTACAATATGACGATTAACCTTTAAGAATGCTTAGCCTTTCAACATATTATCAATACTTGATCTCTTGGGGAGAGTGAATGTGCACCGCAAGCTGATACTTTCTAGCAGAGGCCGATGAAGGTGTGGATTATTGTAGTGAAAAAGACTTTTTTTTAACACAGGGAACTATTAGTGACTCTAGAGGGGATTGATCGTTATCCGTAGGGTTTTAAAGCACTTTATTTTTAGTTCATATCTTTACTTAATAGAGCGGGGGTTGATGTAGATGTGACAACTCTCGTATTCAAAAGTCATCTGGACTGCTACCTCCAGTGAGCCACCACTGTTTGTTAGCCTCTTGAGATGTATTTGCTTGAAACTCATTTCTGACAGCCACGATCTAGCCTTTCCTGATACTTTTTCCTATTTTGCTCGGTATTATATTCGGGGTTGTTATGGCAAGCCATTTAATTTTTGTGGTTAGGATTTAGAAATAGATGCAGAACTGCTTGTGTTTGGTCGAGATAATGCAAACAAGATCCCCGAATTATCTTGCCTGGAGCTATGCTGTAAGAAAGAGGATGAACTGTCTAAATAGCGACGTATTTAGGGGATTAAATTTTTTTCAATGAAATAGCAATTTGGACAAGCAGTTCCATAAAAACGCTCTTTATCACATGTAGCCTATCTCACTGCACGCAATTGGTTGTAAATAGTAAATGTAATTCTTCAAGAAATTCAATTTTACAAATAACTTGCAATTGGGCGAAAATTGAAATTAAAATGGAAATCAAAAAGTTGTGAAGACTTGGAACTTATGGTCAATTAAAGAGGCAATCCATTTCTTCTATGTTCCCTCAAATTAAAGTCTGTCTGTTTTAATTGAACTGGTGTCCTCGGTGTTTACAGTACCATTGGGGCAAGGATACTTTTTGAGTTAAGAGGCACTCTCCTGTTTGAGAGTAAATACTCTGGTAAGAACACAATAGTAGTAATCTGTACAGGGGTTTGAGCTTCCTCACCGCTTTTTCTTTTTTTCAAAAAGTATAAGAGATATTTTTTATAATAAGAAAAAAAACTTTGGGAATTAAGTTATATATGGGATAATTAGCTCGACTTCCGTGTCTAATTTCAAGTTGTGTAGGATGTTATAAATGAGGGTGGTACTCCGAGGGTGGGAACGCCGGATGATTGCGGCTTACGCCCTTGTGGCGTTGATCTGGCGGTGGATGAGTTTAAGGAGCCTAGAGAGGTTGGGACATCGAGCGTGATGAGTAACTTGGGGCGCAGCCAAGCTTTGTGCAGGGGTGCCGCGAGGGAGGAGGACACCACAATTACCACCCTCTACATATTATTATTATATTATTACGCTAACTGTTCTGCAGGGAAGACGTACCCGAGGAAAACAACTTCTGAGTTGTATTTAAAAAATTTCTATTAGAACGTGATTGCAGTGCGATTCCGGGTACAATGTTCGCGGTCCTCTCTCTTCGTACGCGGTCTTGATTGCG
>JABUQX010136373.1:0-14599 GCA_015478945.1 Trachelipus rathkii | reverse complement strand
GATATTATGTTGTTAACTACACCTCCACTTTATGCCATTATATTAGAAACTCTCACTGTTGTCAGAAATGTATCACTTACATTGTCTGCATCATCTCCATGGCAAATAATCCCTTCACCAAAATCCAATTCTTCCTCCACTTCCTTCAAATAGTTCATACCCAACAGCACACATGCCGGAATGTACCCATTTCGTACCACCGCCATAGGTGACACCACCCGTTGATATAAAGTACTAACTTCAATTTCTACAGCCATGTTACATTCCACAATGCCTGGGGTGACAATTAAGCGTCAAGTTTATTGTCCATTTCCTTCGAATATTACCGAAATTCTCCAGGTCTTGAACTACACCTTCTTGGATTAGATGTATAACAGAACATGTATCCAAAAAATCACACTTGCGTACCTCACCAATGCAAACCTCTTGCCATGCTACACCTCCTAATACATGGTTGCAACTTAATCGGGATATATGGCTCCTCTCCCGTTTCATCAAGTTTATATCCAGACCTTCATCTGGGCCATACTGCACTAAATTATTCCCAGGATTCTCACTTATCTCATTTTTGGAATCCTCTACATCCTCTTTTTCCTGCTGTAATTCTTCCTGAGATGGAAGTTCATCAACCATGATCTTCCTACTGTTACTGTCGAATGTTCCATCATTCTTCAAGGGGTTAAAGTGTGTATTACCAAGCACTTGTATGTGTACACTTTTCAAATTCTCCATCTTTCCAACTCTTAGACCCAAGTACACCACTGAGAAGCACGTACCCTGATGCAACCTGATTTTTCCTTCAAACATGTCACTTGCCACCAACAACACTTCTGGTACCGGTTCTCTACCAGTCATCCTCAATGCCCTCAAATACTTAAACGATTTCTCTTTCTTCTCCACCACATACAACCTTCGATCTTCTATTAGTGTATCCTATAATGTCTCTCTTAACAATTGTTGATTTTGTACGGTATCCTGAACCTGCACATCCTCCAAAACAACCTTTAAGCTAATAAATAAGGAGTCCGCTCCACCGGGAACTAGTTTTATTACGGTTAGCCCTCCAGGAACGGCACATGGATCGGCTGGTTCTTCATCATGATCTTCACTCCAATGGCACCTGCACCATGTATCCGCGAAAATGTTGTCTTTACCTGGGTAATACCGCACCTCAAAACTGTACTCACTTAGATCATCCAATACACTTGCTAGCTTGCTATTAACCAACTTCGTAGTATGTAAATATACTAGTGGCAGCTGATCAGTGTAGAAAATAAAATTTTGGCCTAACAAAAATGGTCTAAAGCTTTTCATTCCCCACCTTATTGCAAGAAGCTCTCTTTCGATGGTTGAGGCCTTCCTCTCACAAGTATTGAATGACTGAGAATTAAAAGCAATCACTCTTCTTTCACCTTGTTGCTCCTGGCACAACCCGGCTCCCATACCGAACCCACTGGCATCCACAAACAATTCCAATTGTTTGGCCTCTGGTGAAAATTTGGAAACGCCAACTCCACCGACTCCTTCATTCTTTCATTTAACTCCACAAATGTCTTTGTCCTCTCATCCGTCCACTCTATCGGGTCCTTTCGTTTACCTCCAGTTAGCGCACTAAGAGGTGCCGCTACCTCTGAACAATTTCTTATGAACTTCCGTTGAAAGTTTATCATACCAAAGGTCCTCCTTAACTTTCCAATAATATTTGGTTTTTCCTATTGGTTAATTTGTGCCATAAATTCTGGGAGTTTCCTAAAACCTGTGCGAGCAATAATGATGCCCAAAAACTGTACCTCTTTTTGCACCCAATTACACTTACTAACTTTAACCTTCACGTTGGTTTCACAAAACCGCTGCAGTACCTTCTCTATTAACACCAGATGTTCCTCAAACCCTTCTGAAATCAGCAATACATCATCAACATACACTACCACCCTATCTTTACTGAATCCCGAAAGTATTCTTTGCATTTCACGTTGAAACGCCGCGGGTCCATTCTTTAAGCCAAAGCTTAACCTTTTAAAGCGGTACTGTCCACTAACAGTCGAAAAAAACTGTAAAATCTCCACTACTCTCCTCCATATTCATCTGGTGATAACCGTTGACCAAATCCAAACTTGTGAAGTAATGGGCACCGTGAAACTGAATACTGTCTCTGTGATGTTCGCCATGGGGAACCTCTCCGCCTCTGTCACCTTGTTAAGCCTCCTGTAGTCGACACACAGTCTGAGTGTTCCATCTTTCTTTCGTTTCGGAACTACCAGTGAGCTCCACTCTGCAGCACATGGCTCCACTATATCTCTCAAACAAAACTCCTTTACCTTATGCTAAAACTCTTCATTTGTTTTTTGGTCAAACCTCCTGGCCCGTTGATATTTAGGGGTATTATCGTGTAGTTTGATTCTATTTGGTGTCATTGATGTTTCGCTGACATCCACGTCACTTCTACTAAATACCTTTCGTTGTCTCCACATTACGTCTAAAATATGCTCAATCTCTTCCATTAATTTTATTTCGGTCTTTAATTTCTCCTTCGTTCACTCCTGTTCACTACCAGATGGTCCCGACAACTCTTGCACTGTGGTGTTTACAGTATACATACCGGTTTATTAACCTCTCAACCTGTCCTCGTCTACTACTAAATGTGCTGTACCTACTTGTTTATCTTTACCTAATTTTAACTCACCGGGTGTCAACTTCTTTAGCAGTACCATACCTCCTTTCTCTACCCACTTCACCAAACCTGGTATTATTTTAAATCATTTATTGTAATCTTTTTAGCACCTTCTACACCCTCCAATAACAACTCTTCTGGCTTTGTACTGTACCATCCGTCATGATTCCTTGGTTTTATCTTTTTATACCTCCATTCTACCCTAACTCTCTCTCCCAATCATCCTTCGTAATTACTGTTTCTTCTACTATATACATAGGCACCGAGGTTACCAACCATATCCAGTCTTTCGATCCATTTATCAAATGCACCTGCTCTTTGACACCATTGTCACCATACCCCTTAAATGATCCATCTTCAAAATTAAGCTTAATACTATTCCTTACCAGAAACGGCATCCCAGTATCACACCCTCCTTCAACTTTTTAACCACTATGAAATCGGACTGACCATAGCTGATTTCATCAATATAGATTCTCAACGTTGCTGTGCTGTGGGAATCCAAACAAAGTTGTGGGTAACCCACACCTCTTAGCCTCATTACTTTATTCAGCACATCCGGATTTAGGATCCTTGACAATTAACTTTCCCCGATCAAACAATATTGGGCTCCTGAAATCACTTTTGAAATCATTTCTACACCATCAAGTTTTATCATCACCAGCAACAACGGTGCCATCTTCAATCTTTCAGGTCCCGTGACCTGTATATTACCTGTAGTATGATACACTCCTGTTGTTATTTCTGCTGTCCCCCAATATATTCTTTTTCTGTAATGTCTTTATATATTTACATCTTCGGAGTTCAAAGATAAAAGTACTTAAAAACGTGGTCCAAATGTTTTGATATAAATCTTTTAAATCGATCCCAAAAATTTTTTAAAATTCGTTTTAAGACCCATTAAGTTTAGGTTGATAGGTTTTGTTAATTATACACAATAAATCTGTGTATTTAACCAAACTTACCATAACCTTACTGATTTTTGTAATGTAAAAAGAAATTATATATGAGAACAAGGAATGTTATTTATAAAAATATTGTAAATTTGGCAATTTTTTATTAACATTTGGTAGTCCTGCTTATAGGAGTATCAAAACCTCGATTGACTTTAAAAATATCAATTTTTTTTAGAATCTGTTGAACTTGACTATTACCAAATTTTCATAATAGCCTATTACACTTAGCTCCACAATTGCCTAGGCTACTGTCATTCTCCCGCCATCTTCCAAATGGCAACGCCGATCCAGTTTTCGAAACTCAAACTACGCATATTCTTCAAACAACTTTGGTCTAAGCTACTAGTAATATGGCTCATTACCTCATAAGTTAATTTTTATGGCAAATCTGCTGTTACTGAAAATACATTTTTGTTGAATATCAAATACTATTAGATTTCAAAACTTCAAAATATTGATTTTCAAACTCCTTCCAAGCGTGCCTCTGAAACTGGGGATCCAATTTTTAAAACCAAACTTTTACCGAGCTTTCTACTATATAGGCTACCTTTCAACAAATAAACGTACATACATATATATGGTATTAACCAATTTAACAGCTAAAACTTACCATTTTTTAATTTATTTAGTGTAAATAAAAATTAAGTCCACAAACTTAGGTTGTAAAGATTGCAAAATTCAAACGCTGAACACGATTTACCGGTGATTCTAAACGTTGCGCTTTTTGTAATAGTGTTATATTTGTTTTGGAATAGGGCATATTTTTTTCAACTGTTTTTTCCATCAAAGAAATAGCTAATATCATCATATGTTGGTATTTATATTGATTTTTGTAAAATTTTTTTCCCTTTTTCTGCTTATTATCTTTATGGGATAATATACAGAATGATGCATAAACCCATACCTTATATTTTTTTTTATTGTGGAAGAATATATAGTGTACATCTTTTATTTACTTTTTAAAATAATTTTTTATCTTTGACATTACACATATAATATATATTATATATTATAATATATATATATTAATATATTATATAATAATATATATAATATATATATATAATATATATAGTATATTATATAGCTGTAATCTTTTAGTGTATTTTATAACTCAAATTTATTATTATTAAAATATATATTATATATATATTATTTACTTATATATATATAAAATCTACTATATATATCATATATATATATATAATCATGTATATAATATATATATATATATATATATAATATATATATTATATATATATACTATTATATATTAATATATATTATATATATATCATAATATATATATATAATATATAATATATATTATTATATATATTTATATATATATATACATATAATTATATATTATTAATAAAATCTATATTTTCTCGACTCATCATTTTTATATAAAACATACTGTAATTAGTGATCCTTCATATCATTCATAAAAAATGTTTGATGTGCACATTGCTACACCTATAAATCACTCCATTTTCAACTCAAACCAACTAATTGCTCTGCGCATGTTTCCAATTTTCGACGGTCAGTTTTTACTTTTTCGTAATTCTTGAAAGTGACATTAACGTTTGAAGTAGTGAGAATACTGATCTAATGCATATGTCCCAAGGTGAGTAACATTAATAAAGTCCATTTTTTTAGTTTATGGCACATTAATCCTCGTTAAAGTTTCCTTTTGGGAAAAACTAAGTAAGTCTACTTTGAATGAAGTGAATCTTAAATTGTAAATATTTTACTTAACTTTTAAACTAATGTCTAATATATGAAAATTTATATATTGCGAATCAAGCTCCACCGCTTGAAAGTTTGGATTTATAATTACAAGTTTAATAGTGGGCAAACAATACTTCAGAATTTATTGGTAAGATCTTCATTTTATCATCTTAGTCTAAAATTCAGATTGAAACTGAGGACTGCCGAACATTTTGCATCTACGAATGTGAGGTATATTCAGGTAGCTGATATAATTAGATTTAATTTTGTGTTGGCCAGTACAATTTTATTTATCGTTATATTAGAGACCACATGGGTATAAATATCACATAATATTTAAAGATAATGTAGGCTCATGTCGATTATGTATTCAATTAAAGGTTTAGTTATTCATTCATTACTTTATTTATTAAGTGAGTTATTTTGCGATTAAAAAGCGATCTTTTGATTTCGCCAATAGCTCTCTACTAGATGTATGGCGTTAGAATATATTATCTATTGGGTGGTATAAAATTTCGCATATTGCTTAGTCAAAAATCATGTAAAGGTTGTTTGTTCTGGTGACAGGACAAACAAGATTTGCATGATTACAAACATGTTAAGGAATTGGATGTCCCAACATCAAAATTTTTAACATAATTTCATCAATAAGTGTGCGCTTATTATTTTGCGCATATTTTCAAGCGTTAAGTGTGCGCTTATTATTTTGCGGCAATTCAAGCGTTAAGTGTCACACCTAGTTTATTATCTCGTCGTATATTTCCGAACTTTAGTATTGCGCTTATTATTCCACGTATACGCTCTATCTATATGTGCGTTAATTTGTGTGCATATTTTCATTTCGGCTTATATTATTTAGTTTCGATATTGCGCAGATCAATAATTTGTATGCGTCGTATATATGGCGCATTAATATATATATAGTTTGCCTTCGTAAGCTTAAAAAGTTTCCAGGCTTTAATTTTCAATCCCGCACTCTGTTTTTCAGTTCATCTGATCACAGTGATCTTGCTTCTATCATGACATTAGTTTAGTAAAATGTCGTGTTGTAATTGTTTTTGAATTTTATTTTGCACAATCATTTAAGTTTTTTATTATTCAAGCTTTTCGAATTAATTAATTATTGCTAATTAATAATAATAATTTTAAATCTAATTGGTACTTTTTTTTTATATATGTGAAAGAATTAATTTGGATATTCTGTAATTTGTAAAGATATCAATATGTCTGATGAGACAGCTGATTTGATATCTAAGATTTGGAACCAAAATTCGTCAGGCAGAACGAAGCTGTCAAAAAAGTCTCGTACTTACTTATTACTTATTAAAAAATTAACCGCGTTCAAAGAATGAAAATAAATTTAACAACAATATTCTTAAACAAAAAGAAACTATTAACTCTTTGATAGATTGCTATAAAGGTAACAGATGATAAAATCTTAAAATTATTCGATGAATATGATATCGAAAACCTTGACAATAGTTATTTTCAAAACGAAGTTGAAGGCAGGTTGGCTACTATTTCGATATCGAAGCGTCCCTTGACCCATTTGAAATTTTCAATCCAAACGGGGCTAACGATATTAGCAGTTTTCACGATTCAACTCACATGTTTATTGACGATGCTTTGAATAAGTGTAATTTCAATGAACCTAAGCCCATTTCTTTAAAGTGTATGTCTTTTGAGCGGTAGTGCGAGGATAGATTTGCAGTTTTCACCATTTTTTAATCTCAGTTTCAAAATGTATAATAGGCCGCTTCAGACGCTTATGAAGTGATGTAAAAGTTAGCCTACCTTAATTCCATATTGAAAAGGTATGCGTCAAAACTTACTAGGCCATCTGCCAAGTATGTAGACTAACAAAACTTATTCAATATTAGCTTGGAAATATTTGAAAAAAAGTAGAAAATTCGGAGTAGGGTTGTTAATGATATTTTTGACAAAAAATATTAAATGGTAATTTGGATGTTGGTTTTGATGATGTAGAATTTGTAAATACGAAGATGTTCATTAATAGAGGTAAGACCTACCATTCATTGAGTTAAAAATCATAGGTTGACTTGTTTTGGTTCAAAATTCTGGCAGGAAATAAGTTAAATGAGTTATCTCATGTTTAAACACTTGCCCAATTGCCATTTGAAAAGGGAACTTATTTATAAAATGGATAATAATTTATCCTCTATTAACTAAATATAGTTCTTATAATGAAGTATTTCAAAAACTTATGTTTTAACGATCAAAAAAGCTCGATAAAAATGCATCGATCTGTCTCATAGCCCAAAATGAAGATAGACAAGGACCCAGATTACCTTAAGGTAGATGATGGTTGTCCTAAAAAGGAAAAATATAGGACAGACTCTAAAATGAAGGAAGCTTTGCGAATTTTTTCACGGTCATAATAGTGATACTTGGTAAGATAACGTAGGAAGATTAAAGCATAAGGAGTGACGAATAAAAATAATATAATAGACAATAATAATAATAATAATAATTTAATAATAATAGATCAATAATAGATAATTAAGTCATTGGAAAATAATATACAAACAAATAACATTTCCTCTGTAAATCATTACAATCTTAGCTTACTGGTGTAATAGTTTTCGCCAACTGAAGGGAGCCATAGTATGTGAAGATGTGGTAAAATCAACACTAACCTTATGCAGACAGAGATTATTCAGAGCATTTCAAGAATTAAACCTTTGTACTATATTGTTCGGGTCTAGGACATAAATCCTAATAACTGCTGCGGTGCAAAACATAATTGATAAGATATTCCTTTGTTATTTGCAAATGAGAACATTCTCACATTGCAGCACTGTGTCCTAAGTCTAAGCCTGCACAGAGTTCTACCATCAACACTTATTTGTGCCTTAAATTAATCATCAGAGCATCGGAATCAAATATATTTTATCTTTGGAACATTTAATTGACAATAAATATAGTAAAGGGCAATAAAATAAAGGCAAATAAACTTGCATATTGGGACTACTGGTAGTATGAGATGAAATATGTGTAAAGAATCAAAAGAAATTGTATGAAGATCAAACAAACAATATTTCGAAAGTTTTGTCAGACTGTTCTTCACAACTAAACGAGAGCAATCTTTACACAAAAGTAAACTTTGGCTTTAAAAACTTTAGAACAGCAGAGACGCCATTAGCATGCCTATATTAATGATAATAATTTAAAAATTTAGATTATTCTGTAAAAGGTGTAAATATAGCTGTACAGAATTTAAAAAACGTTTAGGGTATTCATTTGCAGATTATAACTTAAATAAAAATGGGTTAGCCTCAGATCATACTTTTTGAAATTCAATGTTTGTTGGGAATTGATGTCATTCAATATTCCCTGTTCATCAAATTAATAACTGCAAGATTTGGAACGTTAATTGTTTATGGTTTAATAAATAATAATGGGAAATGGTTGAAAATTTTTATGTCATAGTCAACTTCTCAAAATGATAAACCATCATCGTTTTGATGCTAATGATGATAGTGTAAATGCTTGTTTTCAAATCTTCATGACCTACAGGTTCCCACATCTCAAATCTGCTCACACAATTACAAACATAAACCCTATCAATTTACTGATGATCCTTCATGATCAATTTTGACTGATTCAGATGTTGAACATGAGTTCAAAATATGTTCCTCTTTAGAATCATAGGATACCTTCAAATGATGAAGGGCACCATAACGTCCTGATGATCAAGACATGTAAAAACAATTTGTTGATAACGATCATAATTTAAAGATGGTAAATACCATGTGTGTCTTCCCTTGGCATCAGGATAAAGATACTCAAGTTACCATCAACTTACCATATTCTTTAAGTGCGGTAATGGATAGGTCATTCAATCAATCAAAGCAAAATAACTCTATTAATGATATATGCTGTTTTTTCAACAACAAACTTAGATAACATCTCTGAAAGATAGAGTCACTCCTAATCAAACTTCATAAACACAATATTTATTACTCATCTGTGCAGTTTGTCAAAACAGGACAATACGAGGTCATAACAAAATCAGACCCGTTTCTCACTTGTAGCTTTCAAACTTAACAAACTTTCTCCCTCTTTGAACGATGGCGTGCAATGAAAGGAATTGATCTGATGGCCTCACTATTAAAACTCTTTTTTCTTTTCGCACAAATGATTACATTCTGTTAGCAGATATAAAACAGGCGTACCTCATGATCAGATTAAAGGAGAAAATAGATAAAAACAGATTTTGTCTTCTATGGAAAGAAGGAAATCAACTTGTGGTTTACAGATACATACCATCGTATTTGGGTACACATCTTCTGCGTACACCGTCCATCACAGTACTTAGAACCATCATTCACAATTCACTGGAAGACAAATGTTACTGAAGCACTACACTCTAAGCTGTATGTGATAAGTTTGGTAATTGAGCTGCAAAAACTCTTAGAAAGAATTAAAGTACCTTTACCGTTGTCAGTTATGATAGACTATTCAAAGAGTATTTGTCTTTGCCGTTCATTTAATTACGAACAACACAAAAAACATGCAACAAAATTATGAAAAAAGATAATAAAATGATGTCACTCATGAGTTCTGCTTATGAAAAGGTATTAG
The DNA here is from genome assembly GCA_015478945.1 of Trachelipus rathkii. NCBI lineage: Eukaryota > Metazoa > Arthropoda > Malacostraca > Isopoda > Trachelipodidae > Trachelipus > Trachelipus rathkii. Next base: position 4,633 of record JABUQX010136373.1, on the reverse strand, counting down.
GTTATAGGTATAATACTTCCACTACCACCATAAACAAAATCAAAATAAACAACCTCAATCAATTTTCTAATACCAAAGAAAGATCTTATCAGAAAATTGTCTAAATTTTGGGAGTCCATTAGGATCGTTGTTAGTTGCCTATTTGCCATAAGAGGTAAATCTTAGATGAAGCCAATATGGCAAGACTAAAACAATGGAGATACTGGTACTCCCAAATAACCATTGTTTTGGTGGAATAGGAATAAAATTATATAATCAGATCTGATTTCTATTCATACTATTTCTTTTCAACGTCAAGCTTTAAATGAGACACAATCTTACGCCTTGCACATATTTTGTGACAGTTCACAGCAGGCATATGGCTTTGTTGTGTATGCATGTAATAATAAACACATCTATGAGACTCACTTTTATCCTTTGCCCAAGATCTAACGTTGTTCCCCCTTAAGTGATCCTAACCAGAACTACGAGCAGCTGCATTCACTAACTAGACCCAACTTTAGAGTTTGCGGTGTTATTTAATGTCCTTACAATGCGTTGGACTCTTCCTCATAATTAGAGCGCATACAGTATATTCCTGTCACTTTGCTACAATATATCATAGCGATTCCTCAAGCTAATCTGCAATTGGATGGTTGACAAGGTATAACCAAATCTAACAATTCAAAATAACACTGAAAAAATCGTCTACCGATTTAAGCAACTTCTTCAGGTTTAAAAGACAAATTATAAACTATCATTCGTTTTCAAGTAAATTAATAACTTCATATTTAGCTACAATAAACTAGCCTATTCTAAGAAATACAAGAACAGCTTCAATTTCTTGAGTGGGAGTGCTCCTTCCATGGTGTGTAATGATTGGAAATGGCCCTGACATATCCACTACGTATTCAACATCTCTTCAGAATTAAAATTCCTAATGTTTGTGTAACATTTGTATGAATATAATAGAATAGCAACATGCCATTATATGAATAGGAAAAAATATTACTCACAAAATTTCGTCAAGCTTATGAAGGTAACTTCATACTTATGTCAAACCTTTCATCGACCAATTCAAACATCCCGAAAGCAGACCCTTTATCAAACGATATTACGTATGGGGTAGACAAGTGCAAGCTAAATAAATTTTTGCAGCTGAAACTAACTTTCATTGACTGAGATGACAAATAGGAAATAATACAGCAGGATTCCTGAATTTAATACAACGAACTTAAACTTGCTTCATAGAATGACAATAGCATCTAGAAGTAAAAGGCGTCGCATTATCAAAATCAGCCTTCATTACTGACTACAAATCGTGAACCAATCCCATATTGTAAGATCAAAGCAAATCAATCACTTCACAACACTTCATTAATCTAGCCAATTACGCCAATCACAACACGCCGTACAAACATTTGGGAATGGAGATCACACTTCTACTCTGTGCTACCCCAATCAAGGTATTTTTGATTTCAGGAGCAGGAAAGCAGTCAGAAAATAAGTATATTCATTAACATGATAAAGACTTGCACTTAAAAATTGAACATCTTGCTTTCAAATACCCAAAATATTACTGATATACTAAAAACCATATGAAATCTAAGATAATCCCATTCAAAACACGATTGGAGTTAATATAACTGAACACATATTTTGTGCATCACAATAAAAAAGCAAACACCTCAGAAACAAATGTTCAGTACTGCTGTATTCACTTGTCATGATATACGAGCAATACAGCCTGGAAGTTAAGACCTCCCAGATATGACGAAGTTGCCGAATATATACTTCACTAGCATTTCCCAGCGCATTATCTGCAACCGGCCTTATATTTCCTGAGTAATCATATATACAGAAATAATGCCAAAGAACATTTGTTAAAGGTGAAATTCAAAGAAAAAATAGCTGATATTATGTCAAAATGGGCATTTATTTCATGATGAATTCACTGAAGAAATTGATCCAAAAAGATCATATCATAACATATCTAACATCCCTTCTGTACTCAGTTGATTGCGGAGCCTATTGGGAAACGATTGATCTAGACTTTAAAATACGCTGTATTAAAAGTAAGCTTTGGTCGATTCAAGCTTACATAACTTCCTGAATCTTCTGACCCACAATTTTCCATCATAGCAACGCGCATCACAATTCCAGACCCTTGATTTCTTACCGTTCAGGTGTATGATATTCTCTGACAGTTAACATTCACTCCAAAAATCTCTTTCCTCACAAATAGCACAAACACATCATCTTTGATCTTTGAGGGATTGAAAACGCACGAGTGTATGGATTCACGTGAAGATTACAAAGACAAGTTGGGAGAAGTCCACCTGAAAATCAAGTGACGCGCTTATGTTTTACAGAGATTTAAGCAACTTTGCGCTACCAGACACAATCCCCACCTTACGTCAGCCTGCCCGTGAGCAGAAGAGACGATCATATACAAGGTTGCTTTGGCAAACTAAAATCAAAGTAGGTGTGATGTCACTGATTTAGCAATTCCCATTCTGGGAATGTGAATTACCTCATTTAGAAATAGATATTAGCACGACACAAAATAAGATTCAGTGAGACAAGCAAGGCAATGGCATTGTAGCTCACCACTCTATTAACAATCTATTTCCGCTGGAACTTTTCACTCACCCATGACCGTCAAGCTCCTCCTAGCCTTGACACAAACTCACACAATCAAGACGAACCTGAAAATGACTCTAACTCAATCTCAGATCAACACTGGCAACAATAAACCCAGTAGTAGACCATAAGCTCGAGCTGCAGCTGTGAAATTAAGATAAGTTTATCAGGCAATTAAATCTCCGCTGATATTTGATTGACAATTACTCCTACCATTCTCGCAATTGTGTGATGATATATCTATTCATATATATTAATTGTGAAATATGAATGCTTGTTTTTTTTTTTTTTTGATTTTCTCTTTTCTTTGTTCTGCTGAAATCGAACACAATTTTTTTTGTTTTTTTGCGTAAAGTTTAAACATATTTTTTCTGTAAAATCTGATCAAGATTTGTATTTTGCTAATACAATCAATTGCTGGCTGAGTTAATAAAATGTATATGTTCCGACGGTCATCATTTTATATAAAACAATAATAATTCAGTGAATCCATTCATGATCATCATAAAAAAATGTTTTGTAGCAATGCTACACGTCATAAATATCACTCCATTTTCAAACTCAAACCAACTAAGCTGTCTGCGCTATGTTTCCACATTTTCGAACGGTTCAGTTTTTACTTTTTCGTAATTCTTGTTTGAAAGTGATGACGCTGTAAATTTGTTGAAATCCTGATTAATTCTATATTTGTTAAGTTGTATACAATAATATAGTCCCTTTCTTCATTATATGGCAAATTAATCATCGTTTATGATTTATTGATTTATTCTTTTAAAAATTAATTAAGTCAATTAAGTCAAAGTGAATCTTACATTACATATTACTTAAATTAAATTAAAACTAAGATTAAATATATGAAAGATATATATATAAAGTCAGGCTCCACCGCTTGAAAGTTTTGAGAATTTTAATTAACTATAAGGTTAATCAGATGCGGAAACAATACCTATCAGAATGTATGTGGCTAGTCTATTATTCATCATTAGTTCCTAAAATTCAGATTGAAAAACTGAGGTCTGACCGAACATTATTGCATTCTACGAAGTGACGTATATTCAGGATAGCTGAAGTATAATTAGGTTAAACTTTTGTATATGGCCAGTACAATTTTAATTATCATTATATTAGAGACCACATGGGTCAATTATCACACTGATATTTTACAAAATCTTCGTGTGCATAATAAGGTGTGTATTCAATTTAAAGGTTAGTATTTGTTCATTATTATTTATTGATTTAATCGTTATTTGCATAAAAAGCAGCATTCTCTTGATTTACGCAATACTATCTACCTACAATGTTATGCGTTAGATTATTACTCTAGATTGAGGTGGGATATAAAATTTTCGCATGATGTTACGTCAAAATCAATAAGTAAAGGTTGTTTGTTCTAGAGACAGGACACAACAAGATTTGCCATGATGGCATACACCACGGGATATGAATTTTCTCACCTCAAACAAACAAAATTTGTTAACAATATTAATAATTGAAGGATAAGTGAGTTGTTCTGAGAACACCTTCAAAAATAAGTAGGCAGATGTCTGCAATGCTGCAGAGAATATGAGCAGAATTGTACATGATAAAGGTTGGCGGTTTTCTCCAAGAGAGGTGACTTAGATTCTTCGATGGAGGCTAGCAGTCAATCACTGACCCCAGACGCCCAGAAATCCCCCATGGACAATAGCGCGACGCCCACTTCCGCTCTCACGGACCTGGAAGGAGAAACAAGTCGGTTGTACGAGCGAAGTAGCTGTCAGGTAGAGAGCCAGGTGCGCAACACATTAAGGTCATGAGAAAGGCTTCGACACATTCATACTACTCTTACGTGCCAGCTCCGGTACCGAACCGTGCAGCGAAGAAGCACAGGTACAGGCGCCAGTGATGACGTCCGCAAGCAGGTACGCCGGCACCAGTAGAAGCAAACTTGGATGTGCTGGTTGACTGTGGATGTTCCGTTGTGCCCAACTCCATGAGACCCAACTGTCACGATGACAGGAGTCAATCCTCT
>JABUQX010136371.1:37500-43639 GCA_015478945.1 Trachelipus rathkii | reverse complement strand
TGAACTATGAATATAACCCCACAACGACAAACTTAGCCCACCTTAAACATGATAATCAGCTAACATCAACAAAGTCCACACTTAACAACAGTAAAGTAACTAATATATTATACAAAAACGTAATATTTACACTTTTTAACATAATAGGCACTTAAACTGATGAAAACTGTAATATTAACCAAAATTTCTCACAACATTGGTTAATTATCATTTTATCAAGGATCAATGATATACCTTAACATAACAGGTTTCACTTAATAAGCTAACATATCGTTACAGAACTAAGAAAATAATGTACAGAGACAAACCTAACACCTTAAACACGAATAATGTTAACATTAACAAATTTCGAGCCTTAAAAGTAAAATAACTAACATAGCACACAATAAAGTAACTTATTCACACTTTGTCAAGTATTTCTCTACATAACGATGTTAATTTACATAACATGGTAATGTAACAAAATTTACATAGCCTGTGTAATTATCAATACAGAACAGCGAAAGTATGCAACATAACAAGTTTCAATTAAAAACTAACATTAGCGTAACTGAATAAAATAATGCACAAAGACAAACCTAACACAGCTAACACAATAAACTGTTAACATTAACAAAGTTCCACACTTAACACCAAAAAACTAACATGGTACACGAAACGTAACCTTTCTTCTGTTTTCTAGCATATCTCTACATATAACGTTCACTTACACTGACCAGTAAATTTAACTTAAACTTTTATCACAACATTGGTTAATATCGATACAGAGCGCGAAGTGTGCTAAGTAACTAAGTTTCCAACAATAAGCTAACATAATCGTTACAAAACTAAGAAAATAATGTACAGACAAACCTAACACAACTTACAATGAATAAACTTTTAACATAAACAAAGTTTCACACTAACAACAGTAATAACTAACATGCATGCAAGCCACTCTACTTTTTCAAGCAAACTCTAAACATTCACTTAATCTTACACTAACACACTAATATTTACAAAAGTATCATAACCTTGTTCGTTATATACTTGATCACAAATATACTGCAACATAATAAAGTTTCCACCATCAGCAAAACTAAATAAGAGTACTCATGACTAAGAAATAAGGCTGGACACAAAGACAACCGTAACACAATCTTGCACACAAATAAACTGTTAACATTAACAAAGTTCCACACTTAACATCCAGTAAAGCAACTAACACGGTATGCAAAACGTAACATTCTTACTTTTTCAGCATATCTCTACATTTGTAACGTATAATCTTACATAACATGGTAATATTTAACTGAAAATTATCACAACATTGGTTAATTTTACTGATCAACGAATAATACCTCTAAGCGGTAAATAAAGTTTCCACTCAATAAAACTTACATAGCGTTACATAGAACTAAGAAATAAGTACAAAGACAACCTAAACCAACTACACACGAATTAAACTTGTTACATTACACAAGTTCCACCGAGTTCTTATAAGTACTAACAGCGAATATATATAATCTATAACAGTTTTCACATTAATAAAGGCAACATAGCATCATATGAACTAGGAAAATAATGTACTACGACAACCTAACACAACTTACGCCCTAATTAACTGTTAACATTAACAAGTTCCACACTTTAACACCAGTAAAGCTAACTAACCTTACATACAAACGAACGTAACCTATTCACATTTTTCCCAAGCATATCTACTAAGACATCATTAACGTTAACTCTGTAATTGTCAACAGATAACATTTATCAAAAATGTATCAATAAACCATACCTAACCCATCTCATAGCTGCCTAATGAGATAAAGAACGGAATAAAGTAAGTTTTTTAGGTTATCCTGTAGACTCCGCCCCTCTTCCAGAAAATGATCCCAACTCTAAAAACTAGAAAAAATGATTTTAATGCCTCTAATCCATGCATAAAGTGATTGCACACTACTTTATATAGATATATCGACCCTCTGCACGAATTAAACGTCCTAAACTTGAAGCCCTAAAGCTCCTGACACACAATGTCCTGGAATCTACTACGAATTCATAAAATCATAAAATAACAAAGATCAGTAGTAAACCACTAATTATTTGGTTTGGTTAAAGATCACTTATAAATTTACTTCTGGACAACACATTGTACAAGAATTTTTTTTTATAGATATTTTAAATGAATTTTAATATCATTTTTAAGACCTTTCTGCGTGAAGAAATTAGTTGTTGTAAAGCACTGAAGGTATGAATTTACGACAAACGGAGATGTGTTATATTGATGTTCTTTCTCTCTCACCATATCAGAGCTGAAACAAGGAATACGATCGGATGACGAAGATATGCACCAATATCTCCAGATTCAAAAGGAATATATAATTCTCAGTTCTGACAACAAACAAACAAACAACATTCCATAAATACGAATTAAGTTCTTTAGATATACTAACCATTATATATATGCTAATACCTTCTCTCTCGCCTCCGCCCTCATTCAATTGTTCACAATTAATAAAAACTAAACATAGCATTCCGGGAACAAGAGATTAATTACTATCCGACGAATCTAAGGACACACACCCTTGATGGATACAAGTATTAAATTATAAAGGTTCCACACCTTGACACCTGTAAAAGTATAACATTGAGATTGAGCTTAACCACAGAACGTCAACTATTTACTTTTACCGAAAACAGTAAGTGCTCTAACATGATTCAGGCCGTTTAATGAGATACTTAGCGAAATTAAGTGACCGAAAGAAAAATTCTTTGGTATCAATATTAAACAAAAGATTATTTAATTATAAAACCCTTGTCTACTATACATAAGCATCACTTGATAAGAGCATCGCGCAAGTATGATAACGGCAGCAAAAGTCTTCGCACAATATATTAAAGGGATGCATAGTACGTCGTTTATAATATAATCGATTCTTGAACTTCATGATGATGCATGATTAATATAGCCGAACAAACCCCAACATCAGCTTACGTACTAATAAACCACTAACAATTATAGAAATTCCGCACTAACGATAGCCAGTTATAATGGTAGTACCTAAGCACATTGGTACGAGAAAAGTAAGAACTGGTATTCACGAATTTTGCAAGCTATCCTAACATTCAATGTTAATTTTACATAACATCGTAATAGTTCTAACAATACCATTAGCATAATCCTGTCTCTTAAATAATCCATAAGCCAAAGAAAGGTATCATGTCTGTTATATATAGTAACGACAAGTATTATACGATCAATTCGTTATATTATTTTAACTCAAATAAAAATTTACATCATACCTCGTCTAAATTATCATAATACCCATAGCGGAATTAATTGGCAAACTACAAGTTTAACCAACTAATATACCTTACAAAAAATATAACAAAATTTTATCCTGCACATAACATAAAAAAATAAGTTCTATATTGATATAAATATCTCCAAGTAAACCGTTAATAGTTTACATGAATTTATAAAGTCAGTTAAAATCAGTAATATCAAACTCAACCATCCCTGCAGTCCCCTACACACCATTCCCATTCCCACCTATATTGATCTATTTGATGCTATTGATTTTACAAGTCTATTATTATTTCGAGTATAAGTGTAATCTCATTTTTGGATAATAACTATACATATAAATAAATATAATATTCATTATAATAAAATCGTTAACCTTTTATCGTAAATTAATCATGTTCGATCTGAAGCAAGAGTATAGTCAGAGCATCAATAGAACGCTGAAATCACACTATCATAAGCCCTCCCGAAGTAAGAATATAATGTTACAATGCAACTACATACTCGCGGTGAAAGGCTAAGCTCAAGCGTATATATCCTCGAAGAAATCTTACAGTATCAACTTGATGCGACGAAGTAGACTGATTAAACAGTGTCATTATGGGTCGTCTCGATTTGGGATGTCGCCACTTTTCTCGTCATTCAGGAATCAAGGTAAAGCCTTAAGTAAAATGTATCTAACAAAATCCCTAACAAAAGTGACCAATCTATCAAGATACCCCATCTTGAACTATGATTGACACTATCTTCATCAAAGTGTCACTCGTTCGGAGTATAACATCATTGACCTATGAATAAACGTAGACATAGCAAAATTCTAGGGCAACTAACTTACTTCAACAAATTAAACTGACTCACGTATGAATGGACGAGGCGAGATCAATGCAGGAATCAAGGTGTAAGGCAACGAGTGTATTTATCTTACAAATAATAATCATCACTTCTCTAACCAATATGCTCAGCGTAGGGATGTATATTTTCACTAATTATCATAGTAATATTACTTATAAAATATAACCTAAACTTACGAATAAACAGTTTTCATTAACCAAGATGAGTAATGCTACTGAGCTACGACTTAAGTCACTTACCTGTTCCAAGAGAAAATCTCGGGGGTGCAATGAGACGCTCTTGGCTAAGTGGGAGTTGGGAATCGTGAGAAGAGGATCGACCCCGAGTAGGGTGTGAAGACGGGGCTTTTGGTGTTGGCATCAGCCGAAGGGGCGAGTCCTTTACCCTCCTTGCGGAAGGGTTAAATCGTGCGATACGAAAGTGCGGACGTTCTCGGCATCCACGACTGCTCCGCGTACAGAAGAGAAGCCAGACGGGAGGAAGGTGCTCAAGCAGTACGGGGGTGCATATGAAAAGATAACGACTCTCGTATTGAACTAGTACAATGTTTATCGAGCGTCAGGAATATCGAATTTATCGTATTCGAGAATCGAAGATCGTTACAGAGAGTTAAGAGAATAATGCAATGAAAATTGAGAAGTTAGAAATAAAATAATATAATAATAATAATAATAATTTAAATAATAAATAATGAAATAATCATAATGAATAATAATATAATAATAATATGTATTGTGTTGAGAGACGCACGGATTGCGCGCTCACGCGCTGAGCAGTTATGCTCAGGGTCTGCTACGAGATTACGTCATCACGCTCGAGGCCTAACTTCGTTAGGGCTTAAAACTCAATCTCGGGTTTGGCAAGCCAAAAGGGTATAAACGAGGGCTTAGCGGCTACACGCTCTCGGGGGTGAGCCCCCTCTATATACATCCCCAACTGGGAAATTACGACGGTTTTCCGTCCGATTAAACCCCATACGAATGACGATGAGATATTGGCAAGTATTCAGACCGGATAGCTTTGTATACTTTTTTTGACTCGAAATCCCGCCCGCCACCCGGTCCCAGGGACTGGCCCGATCACCATACTACCTACTATACTACTACCTAGCTACTAGCTAACCAACGACCATACCATAAAGTATTTCATAACCGATCTCGGACTAAACCGTCCCAATCATACATACCTACCTTTACTTCAAGAAGAGTTACTAGGCCTAATAATAATGGGTGTGAATAATAGGGAATAAATACAACTCGATAAAGTATAATCCTCAGATATGATACCTAACATTTCACAAATCAAGCCGTAATAATAAAATAAACTAGAAATACCCAATTAAACCCAAATAATAAGCAATACATATACTCATATAATAATTGAATAATTAACTAGAATAATAACATTCACTGAATATAATAAATGTTAATAAAATAATAATACAAAAAAATAATAATATACTATATAACCATACTAATAAGAAATGGTTAATAATTAGATTATATAGTAAATAGAGATATAAGATAGATACAATAGATGATAATTCGAGATATTATATATATAGATATATAGAAGTATATATATAGAGTGATAAAAAAAAATAGTGTATATAATATATATATTGAATAATATATATATAGAGATAGAGAGTAATAGATATAAGATAAGAATGAGAGATTATATTATATTATGATATATATTAGATAGAGATATGGATATATATAATTACACATATAATGAAGAGAGTATAAACCAAAATAAAATAGTATTATAAGATGTTAGAGTAATTGATGTATTGATAATGATAATTAATTATATTTAGTTCGAAGTATAATAATAGAAGTAGGCAACTACGTTTAATATTAAAATGCTATATAAAAGTAAAGATTTACCCATTGATATTCTCTGCTACTCTATAACTTGAAATATGATAATAAAGAGTGGTAATTAGTGAGATAGTCAAACGACCAAAGGACATAATAAATAAGTTGGTATATA
>JABUQX010136371.1:0-32500 GCA_015478945.1 Trachelipus rathkii | reverse complement strand
TAAAATGGAAAATAAAAACAAATAAACAAAGACACAAATATTGACAAAGGAGAGATTCAACTAATAGGAAATAAAGTATTATGTAAAAATAATGTTATGAATAATGAATAATGAGAAAAATTAAAAAAAAATGTAGGGGTATTACGGCCGTATGTAAGTTTCTTTGAGATGGAGGATAGACATTGAGAGTGTAGAGGGTAAAAATCATTTTATAGTGTATGAAATTAAAAATGGTTAATGTTAACAGTTAATGTTGATACTGGTAGAGAAAATATACACTGTGGCATTAATTAATTCCTTGTGAGATGATTAATTTATAGCATTTGCGGAGATTATGATAAGCGTGAATATTGTTGTCTTGAAGATAATATGTATATTATCAATAAAGAGTGAGTTGCATACCTAAACACTCGAAAGATGATGGATTAAAGTATACTCCATATTAATACTCGCGCTATAGTCTGTAAACGATACAATATAAAGGAGCAAAATATTGTTAAACGTACAAAGTTGCGATACTCATGGTACTGGATTCAAGTATTTGACGATAGGAAAATTAGATTAGGACCTTGAAATAAATTGAAACGAAGTCCGAATCTACAATGTGTATCAGTAAATGCCGTAAATAATCTCAGCGTACTTTGGTAAGTCACTAAACAGCCATGATCAGATGTGAAGGATTGAAGATTATATTACGAACTAATACATGGAGCAACGTTTGTGGTTATTGAGCATGTATTCTCAGAAAGTGAAGATCCTGCTGTTTTGGTGTGCCAAATCATGCCAGGTGACCTTTCAGAAAATAGAAGGCTTGTAAGGAGATCCCAATAAAATGATGAGCCGAAAAAAAGCAGGGGAGATGAGAGTAATACCAAAGTCCGTAGTGTTGGACGAAAAATCGGCGTTAAGAGGTCCTGTGTGGACGCGGAAGGAACGGATTACAAGACTCCGAAGGAGAAGCTTGAGAGAGAGGTTGGGTTAAACGGGATGTGATGAGTGATAGGGTTCTTGGGAGAAGTCGATCCGCTGGAGAAACCGAAGAAAAAGTGGATTGGGTCAGAAAAAGAATGTTGCCTGGAGGAGAAAATGTGTTTGGCAGAGGCGAATGAAGAAAGGCTGCATAAACAGAAGCGGAATGGGTGGGGTTTTTGTTGGGGGATATCGGTTGTAGCCCACTTGGACCAAGGAATGATCCCCACATTGACGAGATGCCATAGTAGAGAGGGCCCGTCGTGCCGGTTCCGTGAAAGCTCAAGGGGATTTTACTGAACGTGTAAGACGAGGTTTCATCACTAAAAGGTGATAAAGGGGAGCGGGACGGTAAAGGCTGGGCTATCTTTTCGACTTTTTTTTCTTATTCTTCTACTACTTTCGCTGTTTCCGTGCATGTGCTAGACGCATCTTAGCGCCCATAGTCTTAGGGAGAGAAAGGAGTAGGAGTTGATGGAATAGTAGATTATACACACACACACACACAACACCACACACACCACACACACCCACACACACCACACACACACACACACACACACACAGCGAACACAGAACACACGAACACACACACGAAGCAACGAACAGACAGGCGCGAGACAGCGAGACAGACTACATTTACCCCCTCTAGCGGACAAGAGTCCCTACGAAACAGCAGCGAGTACAGGTAGCGGATGTTAAGGCGTGGTATATATATGTAACGGGAGTAAATTAAATACCGCTCTAAAATAGGCAGGTGATCATTGTCTAGTTAAAAAATCGATAGGTTTCAGAAACTCTAGGTGAAGTGCAGTGATCTCCAACAACATAGTGACTATGCGATTCTCATACCTTTGTCCAAGCTCTGTAAAATCTGAACGTCAAATAAAAAATTGAGTATGATATTTAATTGCTAAAAATGAAAGTTCGGACTATGAGCGAGGAAGCCGTAAAAGTGATAATAAGTTGGCAGTCGAACTGTAAACGATATACTAATTAACAAATACCGGAGTTTGTAAGGATTGTAGACCGGAAGCAATAAGGAGTATAAGTGGTGAATAATCCGGAGCCGGATGTAGGTAAAATAATGAATTAAGGAATAACGAAAGTAGAATGTAAGAAAGAATAGGCATTAGTATTCATTGAAGGAAATTAGAAAAGTACTCTGAAAAATAAGTATATAGTAATCAACTCATTAAATAGATACAGCGCTAAAATGAACACCCATGGTGTCATTGCCGAACTTCAAGATCTATCAAGGAAGTTTTTAAACTGCAAAATTTACAAGGTTTCTCAAACAATTCCCTAGTCTGGGTCAGTGCCCACTACCACTTTATTAGGTATGGCATTTCCATAATAACAAATAATTCCCCTGTTTGAATCCTGATGTATATATATGGGATTAGCGCGGAGGTTGTGGAAGGGCGTGAGATAGATGAGTTTTTAGACCCAGCTCTGAGTGCCGGTTGGTGGGGTGGGTAAAGGGCTATGCCAACTCAGGCTGTGCCGGAATGTGACGGAGTAGGAGCATGTTCCGGGTTGAAGGCAACGGCCCGGAGGCTGGTTTGGATGATGAGACTGCCGCATGTGCAGTGTTATTGTTGAGATAGAAAGGACGGAGATGAAAGCGGAAAAGAACAATTTTGATTTTCCAAGGAGAAGGGTAGGAATAGCATAAGTCGGAGCGAATACACACCGATAGGCCATAGTGAGGTGTAAAGTGGAAAAGCTGTGAGTGGGACGTAGATCGCTTGCAAGGTGCTTCGTCTTTAATGCCTCTGTACCGCGTAATATTTGCGTAAATAAGTGATTTTCTCTAGACTTATATAATCACGCCCGTCTTCAGATGAGCCCTCCACTTGAGACTGTGAGAGCGCACCTGACGAATAACATTTATTCTCCTCTTTAGCCGAGCCATGTTCGGAAATCACTCGTGATTTGTGCCGAGTTAGCTGCCCCTGACCCTATTCCGAACCAAGGAACGACAGAGTATAATACCTATGAGACGGTAGAGCAGTCTGTGGGAGCTCCCCACTCGAGCCATTAAGTGGTTTTGCCTTTACATATACGATCCCGGCTTATGGGCCCCGCAAAGCGTCCCGATCCAGAGAAATGGTTGTCCGTTCCCTCCCCACCGGCTAGGCAGTGAGAATTGCCCAATTAAGCTCGCGAGCAACATTCTTTTCGTTGAGAATAATTGATTCGACGGCGACAACACAAATATTGTGAGGTGGTAGGTAACCATCGTGGTTTAACCAATACTGATGAAAGGTAATCCCAATCCCTTACATAATAGATGGATAACCCTCTCCACATCATGCGTAATAGTCCCTCGAGAAATGGAAGGTAGCCCATCTCCCCAAGGCTCTCGTTTTGTAAAAACATCCTAATCTTCTCACTATCTGTTACACCTAACCTTTGATCCCGAACTCCAAGATCTCTGATGAATCTAAAGTTACCTTTAATTATATAGAACTATGAAATCAGTGTTTATTATTTTTGCATGGAAAATGTGCTCGAATGGATTGTAAATAGCATTCACGCGCCCAAATCGTTGCAATAGCGCTTCTCACTCTTCCACAGGTATCTACCTGTTAAAAAGCCGGACCTCTCTCTGAAAGCCGCATATCTCCTGTTCACATTTGTGGGCAGCCATCCAGTACAGTCCTTGTGAACCTCGCAAGCCAACAAATGTAAGATCTTAAATTGATCTTCTTCCTATATAAACTTACCCATTGTAACTAGTGTTTAGTCCGATCAGGAGTGAGGTGACGTCGTCAATATTCAGTTTCTGGGGCGCCGAATTCACTCAGCCATTAACGTGACTAGCGTGGCCCTGCTGTATGACCCAACAACTATATCATGAGTTGGTAAAGTAGAGACAAATTATATAATAAAGACACCGGAACAGACGGGGGGAGCAACTATCGCTCCGCCAATTCTCTGCCTAAAGCGGTAGCTTAATCTAAGATTCCCTCAAATTAAATAAACTTAACTAGTTTGAGTAGAAAATGCGACACTCTCATGTCTACAACTATATCAAAACACAATGGAGGGCCATCTTAGACAAAAAAAGCCCCACAAAAAAAAAATAAAAAAAACCATTATTATCCCATATGTGGGGGACGATGCCTGTATATTCGTTGTGTTTGGCCCATGAACCCGCACCCCGTAAATAGATCGAGAATAAGTGTGACTTAATGAGAGGCCAGATTGCTGGAAACGGACCCTAGTACACCAAAAGTCAATGCGCGCCAAAAAAATTATGTAATGTGATATGAATAAGAATGCGTGGAATCACATTATGTCGTCGTATCAAGCTTATACGTAAAATGTGTGTTAAAACTAAACCGAGGAAACAAAAAGTATATATAATCTATATTCTTCTCGTCATCCTTGGAGAATTGCACGTTCGGTTGAACTGAGATGTCAGACACCCGTCTTCGCGGGCTTATACCTGGTATCAGCGAATTCCTTTGCGATAATAAGTTTATCGAGTAATAACTCGGCTTATCGATAATCATCGAGAAGGCGACAACCAAAATGTGTAAGGCATTCATCAGATGGTATTACGGCAGGGCAAGGTCGCACACAAGGATGTTAGACTAAGAAAACTAGGATCGCTAGCAAAGCCTCAAAGTATCATGTAATATCTAAGTATGAATCGTGTTTGATAAGACAGATTGAAATAGCATCAAGCAAATGAAAGAGGTGATGATATGATTCAATAGCTGTCAAATGTAATTAAGATGATATAAAAACATTAAACTAATAACTTTTAACAACTACAAACAGATAACAATGAAAAATACAAAAGTACCCTGCAAGATCAATAGTATTTGTATAATATTATTGGAAACAACAACTCTATATACATAATAAGAAAATTAAAAAGAAATATATGTTCTACCCCGTAACACTCCCTCATGTTTTCTTTCTTGAAGACTGCACCGAGGCAAATCCCCAGAGAATCTCCTTAGTGTCTAACAATTCTATATAATTAAATAAAAATTAATATACATTTGTAATAGTAAAGGAAAATATATCCACCTGTAAATTTAAGCAATATTAACATACAAATGGAACTGATTGATTGAAAATCAAATTCATTATTAAAAAATTATGGAACACCTGAAATAGATATAATACAATATTTCAAACGCTTAAACTGTAAACGAGTTACAATGAATAGCCAAATATGATTGTTACAAAAGCGATAACCTACGTACTTTACATAGAAAATGTGGAAATAAATTAGATAAAAGCGAGTTTCGAAATCAGTACTAAATACTTCTTGTAATCCTAACACAACGGTGGTTTGATTAAATCCATACTTGCCAGATTTTGGGTTGCATTCCAAAATAAAACCTTTTGCACAATATGCGAGGCTTAGTCTATAATAGCGTTTATATACTGCCAAAAACGTGTTCGAAACCAAGCAGATGAGAGGGACCGATCGATGGCGACTACCGCGATGCGCTTGGAAACTTACCAAACGCCGGTAAGGATCGATCCGCGGAGAAGACGATGATGATGAGGATGAGTAGAGCTGAGAGATTAGAGGAGAGAGAAAGATGAGAAGATCACGGACGTGAGATGTTTGGTTGATAAGTGAGAGCGCCGACGAGAAGAGAAAGAGAGAGAGATATGAGAGAGATAGGAGAGGACCGGAGAAGACGAGAATGACGAAGAGTAGGAGGAAGAGAGATACAATAGTCTCCCTCCACAAACTGTTACCCTCTCGATTAGCAGAAGATTTCTTCAGCCTGCACTGTTTGAAATAACCCAGAACACAAGAGTGAGGAAGACCCATTAATAGATTAAGTTTACACAAAAGCACCAGAACTCCCTTTCGCTCTAATTATGAGATAAATCGATTTGCTGTGCTAACCAATGTCTTAAAGCCCAAATCTTGTCTTTTGTAAGAGGACATGGGATTAAGAGCGAGGTTAATACAATCCCCACATGCCCGTTTATCACATATTCAATCTTTCCATCAAGAGAATGGGTTTCTCCTGTTATGAAGCAGATATACCTATCCACAATATATAAAGGGGGCTAAAATAATTGAACAACAGAATACTTCGGCCTGCCAAGAAAGGATTCATTATGCAGATATCAATTAACGTTTACTGACTATTTTGGATTACTCCCTATTAGTCACATTATCAAAATTAAAGATATGATTGTGATAAAGCTAGATATAGAGTCGATGCCATACGCGCGCATTGGAATTGATAAGATTTTCCAAAGGCTCAGAAATGATGGAACAATATAACAAATCTAAGTTAAGTTTTTTACTCTTCTCTCATCTCCAGCCCCAGAAAAGATATAAATGATAACTGACAAACATATCTGTAGGAAATACTTTAAGAAGTGGGATATAAAAAAATAATGCCGACTCATAATATTATGTCCTTGACACTCCTAATATGGCGCACTTACGGAACATTATTAAAAATAGGTATGAGGCGACCAGTTGTTTATAAATGAGACATGTTTTTTCTTTCCCTTAAATTAGTAATACGATGTATGCATATTTTCTCAAAAATCCCAATTAAAGATTTAATTATATGTATTCTTGAAGTGCCGAGCACGACTATGCGAACGCCACAATGCTCCCTTATTTTAGTAGAAGTTCCCAAACTTGCCTTGCACACCCTCAACCATCTGCGAGCGAAATGTTCAGCAGAATTACTCAAATGTGCCCAAGAATGATAACTCTCTGATTCTCGACCATGTAGTGTGGAACCAAGATGGTATTCCACACCATACCACTGTAATCTCACTTCAAAATTGCACCAAATGACATAACCAGCATGAGCCCACAAAAACCTTGTACTACATTCTCCCGCTCCATATAAATTTGCAATATTGTCAACCAGCAACCAATATACACCGCTATATCCTTAAAAATGAGTCAACTAAGTCTTCCCCATCTCGAGAACAAGAATAAATAGTCAAAGCATCATTCTTGAAACTTCAGTTCTTTCGCGTCTTCATCCCACGACTTAGTAGATTGTCTGAAGAAGAGACTTCTTACTCCGATATATGCTTCTCCCATTGTTGTGAGTTTTACCCACTCTCGAGTTAGTTGTTGTTGTTGATGTTTTTATTTTTGAGATGAAACTACGTTGGAATAAGAAGATATAAGATTACTTAATAATTGGCAGTTTTTATTAATACTTATGATCCCTTTCACTTATGATATGTATCGAAGATCAGCCTTGTTCCGCACTTATCTTGAGATGAAGAGCGCTTTGTTTTTTTATGTGTGACACATTTGAGAGAGAATTTGTTAAAAAAGGAGGTTTGCGGAGATATGATCAGGCGTGGTGAGCCGCAGGTCAATTGTGTGATCTAAAACTAGACCTACAGATATTATTAACGATAAAGGGATCAAGTAAAGTATGAGAGATTAAATCTAAATTTAATGGATGAATGTGTTGTTTGTAAAAAGTGGGTATAAGACAGATCATATGAAAATGATAGCATCATGTATTACCTGTTGTATGATGGAAATGCAGAGAACCTATGGCTTCATACCGATTCATTGATGAACACCTGAGATGCCCGCTTCTACAGTGAGCACATTTGTATCATAAGGGGAGATTATGAAATTCGCGCTAGTGTGATAGACCCGTCTGAAGGACCCAAAATGAATTGGACTCTAATTGTCTCCCTAAATGATTTGCTTGCACCACTTGCTATCAATATTTCGCTTCCTCCATTTTTTGGCAATAGATCCATCTTCTCTGCTGATTATGCGCATGGAACACCCTCAGCGTAACCTAGCTTGGTATGTGTGTGAGAAATGTAGATTTGATTCCATTACCTATTTGCGAAAATTTCTTCTCTCCTATCTCAGACATTCTTTAAGATCGTCCGTGGAGCCAACTATTTTATCTTTAAGGGTCTCCTCTCCATCAGTTATCACGAGACCTTTAATTCCCAATGCGAGCACGTCAGAGTCACCATATTAATCAATGCAAGCCTATCTAGGCAATAATTGCGGATTGATCTGAAATTTCCAGCCTTATGCCCAAAATGTTTATCTATATCTTCCAGTTTTTTAACTCCAATACATCTTTCATATTTTGATTGCTTCTAAATAAATTTACGCCCTTTTCTTTCGTAACTCACCAACAGATACTCGCCTTAAATGATGAGGATTATCTTATTTTCTTCGATTTTTAGTCAACTAATCTTCCTCAGCAAAACTTAACACTCCTCCTTCTAATCAATAGTCCCTTTGTTCCTATCTCCGAACGCAAGAATGTAGCGCTGAGATCCGTATATTGACTCCTACCCTTACCATACCATCCACTAGTTACCATTCAACATAACCATTACTATTGGAAAACTACTTATATGTATCCCTACATTAAGCATCTATTTATATTGGTATTAATTGATGTCGTGCAATCGCATAACAGCTTTCGTAGTTGTTCATTTATGCTTGCAAAATTGCTTCACACCCAAGTATAGCGTGTCGGAGATGAGGCGTGTGATATAGATAAGAAGGCTTCCTTTGTACGCGTGTTTAGAATTGAAGTCAAGGGTAGGCTAAGCTGAGTGATTACTATATTATGTAGGAGTAGTGCCCTCTCTAGCTCTAGTCTTCCGTACCTAACTACAGCGTCAGCCCACATCTGTCCCTGTAATACTGCCCTCTTCGTAGTTTCTGCTCTTTGCGATTCTTGTAGCTGAGTTCTGCTCCTCAGTGCTCGTGTCGTTCTTGTGTCTCTTCTCGTTCGTGCATCTACATCCCTGCAGTCATCGTGGCATGCGCAGCTTTTCATTTCGTCCCGTCTTGCCAGTGTCCTCTCTTCTTGTCAGGATTCTATCCTTCACCTTTGAGCCTGTCCTCCCTTACTCCCGCATCTCCTCTTCCTCGTCCCAATTTTACCTCCTAGCTTTGGCGATTAAAAAACGTCTCCCACCGAACGACCATCCTGTTCAAGTCTGCGTATGACCGTGTAGTGTGAGAGGTGAAGTACCGGCACAACTCGAGTGTGGTGCTGGGCTCAACACTGCTTATTCTCCTATGTTGAGCGATGGTCGTATCTCACACATGGTTGTGGATATATAACTAATATACTCCGGCCAGGATAACTTTGCATTTGAATGTCATGCCTCTGTACTCGCATTACATTTGATTGTGTCGAAGGATAAACCACGGACATTTTTAATAGATCTATAACGTTACAAAATGGTCGAAGGATAAATACGTGATGCGAACACTGCCAACTTGTTAAACCCTATTTTCTAAGCTCTTTATAGGTGGATGAGGGGTATTAAAGATTCAAAGCGCTCGCTGTGTATAACAGAGTTGTTGTGTGTCAGGAGTTCTAACCCACAAAGGAGAATCATCATAAGATTGTTTAATTTGTTTAACTGAAAAATCTGTAATGTTTTTTCCTGTACTTCCGTGTGGATTGATTTTAACTTTCCTCTTTCACATTATATCCTAATGTCAAAGTTAACTAAGCGCATAACTGTTGTCCAGTAAACAACTGAACATTTTCTTCTGGTTTATGAATGAATTAAGTATACGCGCAGTCTATAGCGTATGTGAGAATAAGTAGTTTTTTTCTATTATTCTCATCAGTGTGCTTTAAATTTCAGTAGGAGTGACTCGATGGCGATTATGACTGTACTCAATAAGAGTTGATATCAAATCCAAATATCCTTTTTTATAAAATCAAATTGCCAATGCTAAATTATTAAAAACGTTGTGTGCATTTCCGGTTAGAACTAGTCTCTTTGTGGATAACGTAGTACCAAAGGACCCAATTTCCGTTAATAGTAACATTGATGTGTGTGTTCTATAACTTCCATAATATGCTTCTTCAATGGGTGTACATCCGCTTAAAGAGAATAATTTTGCCCTGTAACAGAGCTTTGAGAAGAATAGATGGATAATCCTCAAGATATTACGTTACAGTATCGAAAAGAATCATTGAATCCGTTTCATTTATCTCTGTTATGGTGGTTTAATGCAGACACCTTTGCGTGTATGTGCAGATCGTATTTACGCGAGTGCATCTCTTACCGGATAGTCTATATAGTGTTCCCTGTCTCATAGTGAACAAATCTATCTGTATCGCATATGCAGTATTATTGCAGAGTTCTTACCATGTATATTGTAAGGAGTGATAACATTTACTCTCGGGTTCAATACTTAAATATTGTTTCTGAAGTTATCAATTCTAAAAAATATATTCTCAATATTTATACTCCAAAGGATAACTCGGGGTGTTGCTGTGGAATTGCTTGTTAAATATTCCATCAAGGCCCCGATGTTCATTCAAACGCTATAGCCGTAATAATCTTGCAACTACCTGAATACCTTTGATAGTCTATTATGTTAAAGAAGGCGTACCTATCCCTCACCTGGGTTCCGCATCTCCCAATATGAGTTTGTGATGCCGCTAGGAGGCCGCGCTGACGCTGGCCGGAGTCTCTTACGTTATGAGTGTCCTCCCAAGAACGCCCGTGTCGTGAAAAAAGATTTTCCAACTTTGGCTGACTTCTGTGCTGTACCTCCCCCTCGCAACGGCCCTGAGTGCCGAGAACTCAAACCAACTCAGCAAGCATGTATCCCCAGTGGGCAGCTTTCTTAAAGAAAAGGTTTGTCTATTGCGGCGTACATTCTACCCTCTCTGAACAAATTTTGTTTTGTTCCTCGTCTAAGCAAACACTGAAAGAAGCCCTGCGAGTGATATCCGCTCCAACAGCGTCTCCCACGAGAGCTCCGCTTCATCCACAACGGACGAGACGAGTAAATATCTACACTCGAGCAGTAGTATATATTTTTTATTAACTAAAAAATTTTAAGTATTATTATTACCAATAATTTTTTCTTATATATATTATATAAGTTTTATTTTATGCATTTTTAAGGTCTATGGATAATTCTTATAATCATTAATTCATTATTTTTCAGTCAAATTACCTGCCAAAAAATAAAATTATAAACATGTTCAGATATAAAAATTGTTAATATTATTTTTTTATATATTATTATCGGGTTATTTATTATACATGCCCCAGTTAATTATTTATATATATAATTTTAGTAAATGGTATATATTATATTATATATACTATTATAAATAAATATTATATTAATTATATTATTAGATTATAGTTATCATAGCTTAGTGATATCAAGTAATATTTGAGTCTATGTTTAACGGAAGATTTGGAAATATCGTTATTCTTATAATATTATCTCTTCTTTAACTTTTACAATATTTGAATTTTAGTGTCACAATTGTCACACTTAGTTAGTAAGAGTGTGATATCGCCCAATAAATAAATATTCATCTATCAACTTACTCTATTTAATTTACGGATCTTAAAACTCACTAAGTATTATACTAATTAGGTAAGTTTATATTATAGTAGAAAGTTTAGTCTATCAATTTGCTTTATGTTGGAGTACAAACTTTGATATAGATCCATAGAGCCGATGTAGTGTGATTGCTTGTAGAACGCTTTGTTAAATGTTTTGTAGTTTACCATGTTAATAGTATTGTGCATGCTCGGGATATTGCGTGGAGGCATTTTACCGCAATTACATTCAAATAATCAACCTTATTCATTTCTAAAAAAAGAACTTATAAATAGATAGGGGTAACAGTGTGTGGTGTGAACATTTAGTGAGAAGTCTTGTAGTGTGATGGTCTGGTTTATACTCATAAAGCGTGTAGCCTTGGGGAATGCGCTACCTTCCCTTTTCGTATGTACGATATTGTTGGGTCTTTTAGATTGGTCCTCCCCAGGTGGTCCATGGTATAACAAATTCCGTCATTATCTTAAATCCTAGTGATGATTTGTGCCCCACCTGAAATTGTGCTCAGATAGTGTTTGTTCCGACTTGTCGGTCCTAATGTGTGGTTTGTGATGCCGCATGTAACTATATTATTCCATCCCTGATATGAATATCGTTCATCGCCGACGCTGTGTCTACAACCCTTTAGAGCTGGGCAAGATGCGTAACATGCACCGAAACAGGAAAGTAGTAGAAGAATATGATAGCAGTCGAAAAGAAAGCCCAGCCTTACCGGCCCCTTATACCTTTAGTGAGAACTCGTCACAGTCCTACGAAATTACCAGCCTTTAGAAAGGCCTGCACAGCGCGCCCTCTCAACACGCCCCCATCTATAGATCGCATCTCGATCAACTCGCTGGATTGCGATCCCTTGTTCCAATTGGTCTCACTACCATCCACTAGTCCTCACAAGGTCAAGCCCCGTCATACGAGCATCACCTCTATGCACTCTCGTCGCCTCATTCCAGCAAATCGTGCACGATTAATCTCGTACTCCAAGACTTACTAATTACTGACCCATATACTCACTGTTCTTCTGGCGTCCTCCTCCCAAGCTCCTCATTTCCAAGGACATCGCCGCCATTCACTTGAAGTCCCAGTACATCCCGGTTAACTCAATACCAACATCCCCCGTCCTTTCTCATAATGACAACATAACCTCAATTATTTCTCGAAATCTCTATGGTTCAGTTATTCACTCAATATGGACGTGATCTCCTTGCACACCACATTGTCTATCTATACGTGTCAACTCTTTCAAATTCTCTCCTCATTTCTACTTCTCATATTCTTCTCACATTCTACATACAATTCTCCCTCTTAGTGTATCCCTCTACTCCTTACAATCATCTGATTACTATCCCCATTTCCTGTTCAATTCCTTCTTCAGGTCTCTTACCTCACTCATTCTCTTCCTATTTCTAGCAGCTCGCTTCCCCACCCAGCCTTCTCGCGCCTGTCTCTCCTCTACTCTCACTCCACGTGCTCTTCCATACCCAGTTCAAGAACCATTACGCCTTCCCAAAATGCCTAAGATTCCCCTAGCATACCTAACACCACCCTTTAGTCCCACCCCTTTCCTCAAGTCAGCCTCAAAAGCATGCTAATTGCTCCACCCCACCCATCTCTCCTACCTCATCAACCCTACGTACCTCACATACACTCTGCGAGTCATCTGTTCCGCTTTTCGTACCCCACAGATAATATCGTGCGTAAGAGCGCTCAGTAATGATTGAGACTTCTATGACCCTTATTTCCAGAACGTAACTCTGCTCTGCTTATACAGCGTGAACATACATTTCACACCCGTCCTGCGCTCTATTTCCCTACCATGCTTCTATATTATAACCGATATCTTTACTCCCGCGTTATCTCACAGTTAGACCTTTCAACCTCCGTCTGCTTTCTTTCGACACCCTACCATATAGTTACTTCCTTCCTTCTCCAGGATTGCCTCTCGAATTCACTCACCCTTTTTCCAGTATTTCGCCATATACTCAATAATATACTCATCATATCTACATACCCTCTAATTGAGTACCTCTTATCCGTTGTCCTGCCTTTACGCCGGAACCTTCGCTCCCCTTTTTCTCTCTTTCATTTTCCAGTGCCTTCCTTGGCTCCTATACTACCCTCCCATTTCCCCGTACTCGTGCACTCATCACTCCTCATACAAACTCCCGTGATTGTTTCTTTTCATAACCCCATATTTCCCTGTTCTCATTAATCCCAATCAGAAAACATGCTCATCGTTCAACTTTCCCAGGCTTACCCACGCTCCCAGACGAAGAAGAGCTATATCCATATTTTCAGACACATATTATCGTCATGACATTTCTCTTTATCCGTTCGATGCCTTTACTAAGTACAATATCGCACACCAACTGGCGACTTTCCTCACTGTATGATGCTTAGTCCATTCATTCGACTTCACACCCTGTTGCCTGCGAGTATCATCTGATACACTCATCGTTGATTTTTTACTAGTAATAACTGCACCCACGTTTCTTGCAGCTCTCCAATATTACTTTCCCGTTCATCCACGCTCATCCTACCATCATTACCTTCCTCTCTTATTAGATCGCAAACTCTTATTCAACATCGAACGTGTGAGGGTAAATCCTATTAAGTCCTACCCTACCCTTACTATTATCCATTCCTATATTCCTTCTGACCTTTCTCATTTCTCAATCATTTTTCAATGTACCCAGATTTGTATCCACACCATTCCTCCCTCTACCCTAACTAAACCCTGCCTTTGTTCTTATATGCAAATGATAAAACGTGTACTCCAATGAGAATCTCTACTCCCACAATATCCATTCTGGCAAGTCTTAATCAATCTCGCCACCCAAGTACTTGCTATATAGCTCACATTCGTCAACCATATTTTTCAAGTTTATCCACATGGGTGCAAGTCGACAATGCCACTACTGGGTGTTATAGATACGTGCATTCCGTACCAAGTCAGCACAGTACTCCAAAATTACTATGTGCAAGTACATTAAAGTACTCTCAAAAGACTGTCACTATCACACGGCAGAGTACAAGCAGCTCTCACTCTATTACTTTTACATTGAAAAACTCCGACTTGAGAGAAATGTGGGTGTCGGGAGTTTGTTGGGTCCCTTTTACAACGCTTAATTATTTATGAAATCTCTTGATGATTTTGATGCGAATAAATAAGGTTGTATATTATTGAATGCAATCAAAGTTATCTTGATATGTTTGATTTAAATCAATCATCCGTTTGTGTTATAGTGTTAACTAAAGAGTGATACTGTTATTTAGTTACTTGTATTTTATTCGTAATCGTTTTAATTATATATATCAATATTATCTCAATATAGTGAAAGTATAGGTATCGTTGTGAGAATGTAACTATAAATTATTTTGCATTATATGTAATCGTTTTACAGTTAACGTTTGAAAATATTGTTTATAATTATCTCCCATTTGTCGTGTTACTCAATTAATTATTTTATATACGGTATATATATTTATTTTATATACAAAATCGCACGTTTTTAACATATTTCGTTCGCTTGTGATTTCACTGAGTATAATGTGAACTCTATTTTCCACTCCCAATTGTTAATAAATTATTTTATATTCAATACGATTAAATATATAATTTTCAGTCGATTTTAAATCACTTCAACATTTTACTCAGATATATTTTTATGGTCTTTATTTAATATTTTCATACAGGTGTTTCATTATATTTTATTACTATATATATACATTATTTGAATATTATCATGTATTTGTTATTATTATTATTTAATTTTATTGTTATAATTATATATTTGATTATGTTTAATTAATTATAATTATATTTTTGAGTTTTTAATATTATATGGATTTTGCTGGTTGCTGATGATAATCCTAGTCATTATATCACCGTCAATATAGATTAACTGTACTTAGATAGCTTGTGAACTCTCAATTCCCGACTTTTTTTTCAAACTCTTGATGGTTCGATCGAATTTTTGTAAAATACCCTCGTATCATTAACTAATTAATAGGTAATGGTAATAAGGTAAAATAGGTAGAGTGTTTATGTTAGAATACAAATGTTTTTTACTTTTTTCTGCCCACTTGTATACCTAACGTAAATGAATTCAAGATATATTTAATCAATTCAAACTATGTTGGTATTATTATGAGTTCTTTATTTCTCAAGTATTATCTCAGTAAAGTTTTGTTCATAATATAATAATAAATATTCTGAATAATCACCTATCTTACTTTGGGTTTATCAACTCTTATGAATTATATCATAATGTATAGTCCCTCATAGCGCCTACAAAATAAGACTAACTAAAGCTTTTACCATACTAAAATATTAAGCGGCTACTTTAACTATTTAAAGTATAAATCCCACACTAGAGAAAAAGTTACAATAATTACCAGTAATGAGAATATATTATATATATTAATATAAATTAAATTTAATATATATTATACATATATAATATAATATAATATTTTTAATTTAAATATTATATATATAAATAATATAATATATATTATATAATAATATATATATAATATATATTAATATTAATTATATATATATTTAAATTATATATATAATTTAATATATTATATATATATTATATATATTATTATAATATATAATTAATATATATATATATATATAATAATATAAAATATAATATATTTATATTATTATAATAATATAAAAAGGTAAGTATAAAATGATGAGTTATTTTTATCATCCCGGACCGGAGTATACCTCCGGCCCTCCCCGGAATTAAAAATATATTCATTCATCCGGCTCCGGCTTGGTTAAACTTGGACCAATAAATAATAAATTAATTCAGTAATAAAATCAATCATATATAAATATATAAAAATTAATATATTAATTAAATTCAAATTAATATTATTATATATATATAACTATATTAATATAATAAATTATAATATATATAAATAATATATACTCTTTAATATTTTAATATATCAATAATCATTTAAATAATAATAAATAATATATATATATATATATTTATATATATATATTATATAATATTACCAATAATATATAATAATATTAATAATAATATATATATATATATATATTATATATTAATATATAATATTAATATATATATATAGTATAATATTTATATATAATATATATTAAACATATATATATAAATATATATTATTAATTATATATATATTAATAGTATATATTATTAATAATATTAATATATTTCAAGAGGTGTGAATATATTATAATAAAATAAAGTAGTCCTATGAGATAGCTAGTGAGTGAATATTAACAACGCTATTTCAAGTGAATAAATAAAATAAAATATAATAATTATCAAAAATAACTAAGATAATATAAATATAATTTCAACTCTTTAAACAATAACATATATATTAAATCAACAAAATTAATCAATCTGATCTTTATCAAATTGTTCTAATTTTATGGAGAAATGAATGGTTACTATATTAAAATAGTAGTTTGAAATTAAAACGATGTAATTGTATCATATAACTACCAGTCTGTTTTGTTCAAAGATGTGATTTGGTGGAGTTATTAAGAGAGATAAGAGACGAGTAGAGAGATGATATATAATATGAAGAGCTGAAGTATAGTAAAAAGAAGAATGAGATATGAGAGTAGTATATATGAAGTAATAGATGAGTGATGATAGATTAGAGAGAGTACTATAGTTATAATATATATCTATTCTGCCCATCGAGTGTGGCCTCGCGATATCGTCCCAATGCATGTGGATTCTTACGCCTATGAGAGCTTATTGCGCTCGCACCTATTCCAATTCTTCGTACCGGCTCGCCCAAAGCAGCATTAGGAGCAACATTCTTTTTAAAAAAGGCCGGACTAGCCCAAAAAGGCGAACCATTCCTTGCGTTTTGCGGTCCTATGAACTAGTAACAAGCAATATTTTTTTACTCTTATATTAAACTTGTGTATTATTACTGTCTCTCATATTGTTATTATTTAAAAAAAAAATAGTTTAAAATAGTTTTTTATTTAATATGGATTTTTTTTTTTAATAATTTTTATTATTTATTATTTTCAAATTATATTAAAATAAGAAAATATATAATTATTTACAATATAATATCTAAGATAAAAAAATATATATAATAATTTATATTAATAAATTACATTAACTATCTCTCATTTATTTCCAAAAAGCACAATTTTTTATCTCTAAATATTATCGTAAAATTATTACTAAACTCAATTAGATAAAATAATTCTTTGATAATTATTAAAAATTCCATATTCTTAGGAAATAAATTTCATAAATAATTTACTTTTAGAAAAATAAAAAACTATTTCCTATTTGTTATAATAATTCACTTTCAAATAAATGTGAAAGCTTTTGTAGATAATATTTACTATCTCTCGTCCTTAATTCGATTGACGTCATCAGGAATATGAATAAAACATTTATGACCTCTATCCAGAGAAGATGCAAAAGGATTAAAAATATGAGGAAAGTCATAAGGAAAAAGGTAAAAGGTTCCTTAGATATATTATCTTTTATAAATTAATTTTATGCTTATAATTATAATTATAATAATTATAAATTTTGAAAATAAGTTAAAAAATTTTATATATTATAATTTTTTTAATATAATAATAATCAATATAAATTTTATTAAAATAATATAAATTATAAATATATATAAATTGAACTAATTAAGTAATTTATATATTAAATAAATAATAGTCTATGTCCCTGTACTATGTAATTGCTAGATAACTGGTATTTCCTTATGAGAATTATTGATTTTTAAACACGTCATTATGGCAACTTAATGGCTTGATAAAATTCATTCAACTTTCTGCCAGTAACGCTCGTGCATTGAAACCTCCTGGGATAGGGAATAATAACATGAGAGATCCAACAAACATAATAATATACAATTGATGAGGAGGGAATATATGAAGGACAGTGATATATAACCATAATTATAATTATGTAGTTTACTAATGTGTTTATAAATTTACTAATAAATTAGATATAATTGTAGATTTATTCTTCCTTTATAAAAAGCATGAGCCTTTTTATATAATCGCATTAAGTCTACAATTTCAATAATAGCCGAACATCCCACCGGCGGAAAAGTCGCCTGGGTAAAGGCTAGGGTAAGGTACGTCCAATAAAGGACGCCTAAAGTCGCCAACTTAGGTCCGGCCGGCGATAGTGCATAAAGGAAAGGCGACTAATATAAATTAATTTATGACACGTCTAGTCTTGATTATATATATATAATTTATTTATTATTAATTATAATTTTTGCTCGAATATTATGAGTTATATTCACTAATTACCATAGAAGTCTTATAATCAAATACCTCAACGTTATTTGATATATAATATAATATAATTATATAATATATATTAATAATATATATATTATATATAATTAATTAATATAATTATAATATATTATATTAATATATATTATTATATATATTAATATATATATTATAATATTATTATATATTATAATTATATAAAATATAATATATTATAATATAATATAAAATATATATAATATATTTAATAATATATAATATATATTATAATATATTATATTTAATTAAATATATTATACGATTTTATATTTTATCTTATTGCTATATTGGAAAAAACATTTTAGCTACATTCTAATTCTAACACCAAATAGATATATTAAAATTCCAAATTTTCAGTATTAATGGAGTAAAATAATGCTAAAAATCAAATCAATTCTTCACTATATATTATCTCTCTATTAACCTCTTCTTATTTTATTATTCATTATTTTCTCTTGTCCTCCATCTCACCTCTAAATTAGTGCCGTCAAGTTATTATCTTGATACGATTAGTAATAATCTGTCCGATTATATTATTTGCTGAGTATGATCTCGTATTTGTTACGCCATATCTATATTATTTTGACGTTGGTGTCTGTGATTATTATTAATTAAAATTATTGTTATTATTAAATTTAAGTAGTGTGATTGGTGTTACGGGGGTTTCAGTTTAGATTTTGTGTATTATTATCTCACTCTGTTTGCGTGCATTATGTATTTGTGTTATGTAAGTCTGTTTTAGGTGCAGTGTGCGTGCAGTGATGCCAGAGTAGGTGCAGGTGAGTAGTAGTTAGTGAGGTTGAGTAGGTGGGTCTAGGGTGAGGTAGTGGGTAGTAGTGTGGGAGTGGACCGGTGAATTTTAACGGGAGTGGGTATCTAAAGAAGTCTTAACTCGATGGCTCTCTTAAACTGTTGCCTTACCTAATACTCACTGATTTATTATATTGCTCGATTCTTTCATTACTGTATACTCCCTTTGTAGTCACTGCGTAGCCCGAAAACCGTGTTGAGTCGCGTTAGACAAATATATAGGTTTACCAAAACAGTTTACTGTGTAGGAAGCTTCGATTAGAGAAATATCGTGGCAAACTATAAGGCTGGTGGGTGAAATTCCTTAACCACACGAGCATCCTACTACTGTCGTCCTGATGATACTGCTTATTCTTTTCAATTCTAGTCCCTGTTCTTTTCTTGTCCGGTCACTCCATGCCAGCAGTTGCACACCATCTCCACAAATTCCTTCGATCCACTGTGATATTAGATCCTGCCTGTTTGTAAGCGGTTTTATCAACCTATCCACCTCATTATCCATTCTGGCAAAGTGTTGGGTCAGAAGAAGAATGACCCATGTCCGGAGATCTCATTTTACCGTGATGTAAATACCGAATATCGTTCCGATAGCTTCTCTAGCATTTCGAATACGTCGACAATAATAGTACTCATACAGAGCGACAACCTCTTAGCGACCAGTCTCCACTTTAGTCAGAAACTCTCTCTCTCTAACTCATCAAATCCTCTACATCATAACATTTAAATATCTGTATTTTATTGCTTCTATTATTTCATATTCATTTTTACTGACTGTTTGCTTTCTATTCTTCCACAAGTTAGTCTCAGTCTTTACTTTTAGAAGCACTTCTCATCTCATTCAATTTTGTTTAGGTTCGAAGCCTTCTTTAGAACAAAACTTCTGAGATTAGATTCTGAATTTATTCAATTTCTGACTGTGGATATCTTACGCAGAGTTATAAAATACAATCGTTAGTATTATTTTTTAGACTGATATTTGAACGTTTTTGGAATCGTCCACTGGTATTGGAATATTGCTGAGAGGCGAGGTGCAACGTCCGAAAAAATCTGAGGTGCTAAGCTAGAAAAAAGACTGTCTCGCAAATTCCTCTCAGCCATCCCAAAGACTGAATCGTTCGATGATATCTAGGTGCGATCCAGAGTCCTTCTTTTGAGGCTCGTGTTCCTTACTAGAGCTCGCCTTAATATTCTCTCGTCGTTCTTCCTTCTTCGATCGGTTCAGTATCGACCTTGCGTACTTCATGCTGGACTCTCTTTTCTCTCTCGTCTAACATGCGTCTCTCTACTCTCTCGTCTCAATCTGGCATCTCGTGACTCTCTTCTCTACGTGCTCTCTCTCCTCTCTCTAAGGTAATTGGACTCAGCCTTCGAAGAGAGTCACTGTAAGGCCGAAACTAACTCATAAAATTCGGCGCATACCCTGACTCCTTCTCATACATCTTCGGGGAGAGTGAGATGAATTGCATCGACTACGTCAAATCATTTCCAACAACCACTTATGCCACATGCGACCTTTGCAGCCAACAAAACTCTCTCGTGGACTCTCTCTTATGGAAAAGAGCTTAACAGCTAGCTCAATGTATCTGTGTTATGTTTTAGAGAAATATAACTCATATGGTTAAACTGTGCGTAGGAAAAGGTGTATAATATATTATCACTCTTCGATTCTATAACTATTTCTTCGCTCTCCCCCGCCAGTGTTATTCTATGAACAGTCCATTAAGATCACCCACCAATAATCGCTCACCTACATCAGCCTTTAGAATTCCGAGCACGTTATGAGGGTCTGTAAAGTTAACAACGAAAACTCTGAATTTAGCGTCAGTAACCCTGGTGGATTAATCATGTGTACCTCTTTGCTTCTCCGGACTAAAGTGGATTATTAGAAAAATTGATCGAAGTTTTTTTATTATATATATATATATTAGTAATAGTAATTTAATCTGATGTTATTAATATAATTTACTAGATTTGATGTGTTATCATTCTAAGTGAATTATAGGTATCAGTTTTGATATATTCTGATATATAAGTTAAATGTTAGTGTATTTGTTATAGATATAAAAATTTTATTAGATAGTTAACGGAATAATCTATTCTATTAAGGTTCAAAATATATATATGTAGACTATTTTGCTTTTATTATAACCGGAAGGAAGTGAACAAACCATAGTCTCTTAGTTTAAAATGAAAAGTAGTGAAGGAGGTGTAGTAACTTCTATCATTCACAGTCCCAAGATCGATATTAAAGTGTCTATTCTCTCTCAAAGTATGTACTGTTGCTATTTATGCAGAAAATATAATCATTTAATAGATACCAGCGATCTTGTTTTACCAACAGATGCTGTAGTCGCCGCGGACAGGGTTCGCTGGTTAAGTATTGATGTTAGATATTAAAACTAAGTTTCTGTCAAACTCAGTGAATGTCCGTATATCCTTTAGTGCTTTGTGCGAGTCAGGCCACTAACTCGTTTAAGTATGTGCGCTACCTTGAATTTTGGCAAGATCTTCAAAGTAATGTTAGAATTCAAGTACTTGCACAAAAAAAAATCTTTGGATTTATTTTTTGATTGATTGTATTATGGAAACCTTGTGTTACAAGGAATTATAAAGATAGAATAACAAGTAAGAGATATCATAATTAAAATCCAAGTTCTGTGTACATGCGCCTGAACCGCGAGGCGTTAGTATTGCTTATTTAGAGTTTAAGTTAGTGTGTCTATTCAGAGGATTAAAGTTAAAGTTAGGTCATAGGTTATGAATAGGTTAGCGTTGGTATAGGTAAGTGTAGGTTTATTGTGTAGGTTAAAGTGTAGGGTTAAAAGCATTATAAATATTTATAATTTGTTGCCTTAATCGGTTTTATGAGAAAACTCTACGGTCTATAATCCATTTTTTTTCTTTTTTTTTTTATTTAATTTTACCGTTAGATTTTTTGGAGTATAATTCTGTATCTAGGACGTAGGAAATATTAATTTACACTCCTTTCGTCGTATACTCTCGAATTCGGTTTTTGTGTAATATTTTCGATACTCTCCCCGGACTCAGCCTGTCAAAGGTTTTAGATTTTGCTATGTGTCGCTTTTTTTGCAAGCCTTGTTAAGTTAATATAAGACAGAATTGCCAAACGAATAATAGTGATTAAAAAAATGTTAAACGACCATGTCAAGATCTCGATTCACGGAGTTCATAAATTGTCTCAAGTCGTCTTTATAAATGTTCTACATTAAATATTAACTTTAATATGTTTTTAAGTTAATAAGATAAGATTGAAATCGTTTTAACTTCTTTATTTTTCACTTGAGATACCGCTTGATTATCGGTATTATTTTAATAAAATGAATTTATCATCCTCTGATCCCCACAAATCTAACAGTATAATTTCGCATCAGATGAACCGATACAATATTAGTTACGAACAGCTAAGAGAAAAGTGTTCCAATACCGAGTACCGATTCATAAAAATAACATATCGAATACCGGATTGACACGATACCGTGAATGAGCGCGATTACTGTGACTACTTATCCCTAAGTATGTAAATAAATATATGTGAGTATATAATTTGTAATATTGAATATATTGATAATACATAATAATATATTTAATACATTTATATGTTTCGCATAAGATATTAATATAATACTATTATAAATTAATATATATAATATATATATATTTACCTGTGTTATGAAATTTTCAAAGAACTTATTTTTATAATATATGTTATAAATGATCGGATGAGTAATAAAAAAATTTGTTATATATTTATATATTATTATATTGTTTTTATATAGTGATTTTTATAAACCTATATATATTTTATGTGTGTGGTGTGTGTGTGTAAATGTGTAGTGTGTGGCTGGGTGTATTTTTGTAGGTAGTGTGATGTTGAGATTGTGTGTGAAGACCGCGGAGTGCTGTATTGTTGATAGAATTTGAAGGTCTGTTAGTGTTTATAAAGGTATGAATAGAGAGAGGGAGAGGGAGAGAGAGAAAGAGTGCCAGGAGTGGCATAACATTACATCAGATTTTAAGTATTGCATGTTCTTCACATTTTTTTTACGACTATTATTTACAAAAGTGGGTGAGAGTAGCCACTGCAAATGACATATCATCGATTCGAATTCCTCTCTCTCCTATTGATTCAAAGAGTGTTCCAAGCCCCTTTCAAGGTTATAATGCTTTTTCATTCTTTGTTTTATTTTAAGCTTAAGGATTAGAAGGTAAGGACATCATTGTGAAGAAGGTTATAAAGGACATTTAAAAATTTTGCTTTAAAGAATAATCTGAAATATAAACTAATCACTGGATTAGGAGGACAGTGGATTAGGAGGACAGGGGATTAGGTGGACAGTATATTCTTCAAAAGGTAAGATTTATTTATGTTATTGATTGGGTTATTTATTATATGGATAATCGATCTAGTAATTTATTGTATCTCGACTTTTTATTCATAATTAATGTGACACCAATATTTACCCCCATGCATATAGGGTGAATTTTACGGTTTTACCCCATACGTATAGGATGAATTTGCCCCATTATAGGATAAATTCTTGCACTATTTGACTAATATTTATCATTATAGAAATAAAGTTAAATAAATGATGCTCATATTAATTTATGTTCTTACAGTTTGCAGAAATTTTCAAACATATATTTTTAAAACTCTTGTACTGAAAATGTAGAATACATTTTTTTCAGTACAAACCATTGTCATTAATGGAAAATCTTTGCTGTACTTAAAGATTTCCTATTTAAATCCTTTGTTAAGTACATTCTTACAGATCTAACAAGCTAAACATTGTCAATCCAGGGAAAATATATTCCATTTAAAGAATACCTAAAATATTCCTTTCATATTTTACAGTTTCAGAATGTATTCCATTCATTCCTTATGAAAACACAAGAAATATATATATATATATTATAGGTATAGGTGGTATATATATATAAAAGACATATATATATATATATATATATATATATATATATATATATATATATATATATATATATATATATATATATATATATATAAATATAAATATATATATATAACTATATATATATATATATATATATATATATATTATTATTGGTTATATATATATATATATATATATATATATATATAGTATATATATATATATATATATATATTTATATATAAAAAAAAAAAAAAAAAAATATATATATATATATATATATATATATATATATATATATATATATATATATATATATTATATACATTATATATATATATAGTATATATATATATATATATATATATATATATTTATATATATATATATATATATATATATATATATATATATATAGATATATATACAATATTTATATATATATATATATATATATATATATATATATATATATATATATATATATATATATATATATATATATATATATATATATATGTGTGTAAAGAAATATTATGTTTACAGAATATTCTAAAACGTGTATCTATCCACACACATTCGCTCATATTTTTTATTTATATATATATATATATATATTATATATATATATATATATATATATATACCGTATAGTTATATATATATATATATATATATATATATGAATAAAAGGGGTTAAAATTACTAAATAAATAAATTTTAAAATTGACAGCAATTGCAAAATGCAGAAAAAAATGTTTTATGTATGTGAAAAACTATTATTCTTGCTCTATTAACAGAAAATAATTGATAAATCCCATTGGTTGTTAGTTTTTCCTCCCTGTGGAACGAGAAAGTATGTTTTGATTCATTTTACAGGATAAAAATATCTTTTTGGAGTGTACGTTGTGAGCGAGGTAGATTCTAAAATCCTTAACAATCCATTGTACCTGAATAGATCAAATTTATTTACAAAAGTCGTAAAATGTTTAATAGATATTGATGGGATCATTTTACTAAGATTGGTATTTAAGTATTGATATGTGAATTACGAACTTGCTCTCTAAGTGGTTTGAAAAATCATCACGAAAAGGAATTGTAATTGCTTTATTTCTTTTCGTAATACTTTGACACTGACACTGGGAATATTCATTTATTCATTAACAGAAAGGAGAAGTTCTGTTGCGGTTTTGTACCTTACACAATGCTTAAAAGGTTTACATCGATTTATGAGCGATAATAATCTTTAAAAGCAAGCATCACATTTCCAGTATGATTAAAAGCAGTTGCTGTCATTAGTGATGGAGACTGCAATGTAGTATGTAATGGAAGAGTGAAAGAGTATAAAGTTGCAATCATAATTAAGCTTATAACCTATTCGTTCGTGATCGCATATTTCAAAAGATTTGAGGTTTACCAAGTTCCTTTAAAAGGTCAGCTTGCTTTATAAACTTTTCTAATTCATAACAATCCATCTTAAGTTTCCACCAATCTTGTTCCGCATATTTGTGTTAGTTTTCTACATTTTTTATCTGGGTTAATCTTTCCTAATTTTTCTATTAAAATAGTTTTTGGTTTTGTGCTTTCGACAGCCACAAAACCTAAGAAATCTTCACGAACGACAAATATGTTTCATTTATTTATTAATTCTGTATATACCTAATTTGCATCTATTTTTATTATTCTTATAAATTATAAATTAAAATTAAAATTATAAATTAAAATTAAGAAACAAGTCATCAAAAAATTTTGATAGTTTAAATAATTTCAGACCATATCAACTCCCCGCCTGACTACAGGCCTTATATATATATATATATATATATATATATATATATATATATATATATATATATATATATATATATATATATATATATATATATATATATATATATATATATATATATATATATATATAATTTTTATTTTATTTTAAAATCAACATAGTCGTGTAGTTGCGTCAGTAAATTTGGTTTTAGCTAACCTTTGTAATATTTATTCAAGAAATTGTTGTACAAACGAGAACGATAGAAATCATTAAAAACAGTTTTAAGAAAATATATACTCTTATATGAAGCACATACACACACACACACACACACACACACACACACCACACATATATGCGCGCGCACACACACACTACATATATATATATATATATATATATATATATATATATATATATATATATATATATATATATATATATATATATATTTTTTTTTTATATATATATATATATATATATATATATATATATATATATATACAGAAAGGAAAGCCCTTGGATTAAAATTTTCTTTTATTTAGTTACACAATATTAGAAAAACACATATTGATTAAAATCAAACTTTCCATAAAACAATTATTAATAGTTACATTGATTGCAAGCTTTCGTCTCCATCGAGGAGACCTCTTCAGGCAAAGGAACAGCGCATTTGAAAACTGCTAACGTAGAAAGACATTTATTGTTGGTTGGTTATTTTTTTCAGAGAGTTTTGGAAGTATCTTGAAGATTTCATATATTCATTTTGCAAATGGTCTATTTTAACCTCACCAGGTTGTTTATTATAATTGTTCGTATTATAAATATAAAATGATTCCAAAATTTTTCTTGAATTTGTGTTAGTAACGTTTCCAATGTTTTTCATATTGTCAATGATGATATGGTGATTAAAGGATCTTCTGTGATATGTAAGAGCTGAATTAATATTGTCATTTCTTAAGTCTATTGAGTGTTGGTACTTTCTTCTTGAAAAATCTATGGTTTCCCCTATATATATCTTTTCACAAGATGTACAAGGTATTTGGTAGACACAGCTGTTAGAAACATTTTCTTTATATTTAGGGGGTCTAAAAGTATTTTTTAGAGAAGTGAGATTAGAAGGGATGAGAGTAATATTTTTAGGTACAATTTTTTTAATATTATGTAGTGGGAAATGAGGTACAGGTAGAAAAGAAGAATTTTTAGTTTTTGGAGGATTGGAACCATAATAACTTTTTTAGCTTTTTTGTAAGCTTGATTAATAATATGATTGGGATATAACAAAGTGGTAAAAGTTTTATGTAAGTACTTTGTTTCGTATTTCAGTAAAGGTGGGGAGCAAATACGGAATGCACGCAGAAACAGAGAAGAAAGTATACCAATTTTTGTATTTTTGGAGTGATGTGAAAACCAATGAATATAGTTAGGAGTGAAAGTAGGTTTTCTGAAAATGGTATATTGTAAATGTGATGAATGCTGCCAACTGACTAATGTATCTAAGAATGGTAGGGTATTATTGGAAGGATTTTCTAACGTGAATTGAATGGAAGGATGTACAGAATTAATGAAGCTTAAGACATCTTGTGTGTTTGTATTATGTGGAAGTGCTACAAAAATATCGTCTACGTATCTAAGCCATAAACTATTGTTAAGTAAGGGATTGGAAAGGATGTGAAAATGTTCGGTCAACTCCATATAGATATTACTTAAAATTGGAGAGAGGGGCGAACCCATGCTAAGTCCAGATGCTTGTGTATAATATTGACCATTGAAAACAAAAAAATTATGTTGAAGGGAGAGATTGATAAGTTTTTTAATAGTTTGAAAAGGGAATGATAAATTGTAATTGTTTTCAGTAATGTATCTTTCTAAAAGGTCTAGGGTGAGAGGGACGGGCACTGACGTAAACAATGAAATGACATCAAAGCTTAAAAATTTATGAGAAGAAGGGTTTAATGATTTGGTGCGTGATATAAATTCTTCAGAGTTTTTTAAATGGGAAGTGGATATATTATTGATTAAAGGTTTCAATTGATTTGCTAACCATGAAGATAAATTATAGGTGATACTATTTATATTGGAAATAATCGGATGCAGGGGGGTATTATTTTTGTGAACTTTCGGGAGTCCATAGAATTGTGAGGGAGAGTTCATATATGAGGTGAGATTTTTTAATACATCTTTGTGATATTTAAGAATGTTTTTGAGAGCAGAATTAAATTGATTTTGAAAGGTTTTTTGTTTTTTTGTTTTTATTATTGTCGTTCAAAAGATCGTAGCTTTTGTTGATGTATGTATGTTTGTCCATTTTAACAATTAGATTCCCTTTATCTGATCTAGAAATAACTATATTTTGATTGAATTTAAGACTATTTAAAGCTGAATAAAAGATTTGTGGGGAAGGAGTTAACATTTAAAGAATCAGAAGTATTTTTCATAAGTATACCATTAAGAATATCGTTGTTACAGCTGATATTTTTATCTTGAGATTGCTATTTATTGTAGTTAACAAAAAATTTCATCCAAGGATCCGAATTATCAATTGAAAAAGACAAACCAAAACCTAATATGATTTTTTTCATACGTATTCGGATTGTAGCTAGACATATTTATAATTTTTGAAGGTTGAGACGCTTTATACCCCTAACTATTATTAAAAATACGAGTAAACTTATTTTCTAGTTATCGTTCTATGTAGACGATTCTGTTGTTCAATCAAAATATAGCTATTTCTAGATCAGATAAAGGGAATCTAATTGTTACAATGGACAAACATAGGGAAGCGTGTCATCACCAATTTTGTTTGTTGGATATCTGGATGTAGTGATAAAGAAGGTGAGAGAGTATATAGAAGATGTGGATGGTGATATTCTGGCATAAGCGGATGACTTGGCATGCTGGAGCGAAGAGGGAGATAGGCTGAGAGAGAGAGAGAGGTGATGACAGGTTTTGCGAATAGGCTTAGAGAGGCCGTTCTGACTATGAACACAGAAAAGACAGAGATCATGGTGGTCAGTAGAGAAGATGGAAGAGGGGAGCTGAGTGTGGATGTGGTAGAGACTGAGATAAAGATGATGGAGAAATGTAAATACTTGGGTGGAGTATTTGGAAGAGAGGGGGGAAATGTTCAGGAGATCACAAGTAGGATAGCTCAGTATGGGGAAGATGCAAGAGCACTGTACCCCATACTGAAAGATAGACAAATAAGTATGGAGGTGAAAAGGGTGATATTCGAGAGGGTGTTAACACCGATTCTACTATATGGGGCAGAGACATGGAGTACTACCACAAGAGAGGATAGTAGAATACAGTCGGCGGAGATGTATGTTTTGAGATAGTGGGAAAGACTAGAAGAGACAGACAAAGAAACGAAAGAACAAGGGAGGAGGCTGGAGTGAAGGCAATATTAAATAAGGTGTATGCAGCCAGATTGAGGTGGTGGGGACACCTGGAGAGGGTGCAGAAGGAGAGAATGATCAAGAAGAGAAGGAAAAGGAAGACCTAGGGAAGAGATGGGAGAGCTCGGTGGAGGACTCATTGAGAAGACATAGAATGCCGTCGATGCGGAGTTGAGAGAAGAGGGAGTCCTGGAGGATAGAGGAAGATTGAGAAAAAAAATAAGGAAATCTATGAGATTGCAAGTATTTATATATATATATATATATATATATATATAGTATATATAAATATATATATATATATATATATATATATATATATATATATATATATATATATATATATATATATATATATATATATATATATATATATATATATATGTTAAAAAAAGAACATATAATAGGAAAGTAAAAAATTAACTGTCTTCTCCGGGATGAACCACCGCCATGTTGCGACTGAGGACAATATACCCGGTGCGTTACGATCGAGCCATCCTCCAACCCAAAAAAGTTGGATTCAAGAACAATTATAAAGCAACCGAGCTCCCATCAAGGCGACATCACCAGGTGTCCAGCCTGTCCTATCCCTCGTTCTTTATATTGTAGATGTTAAATATTGCATAATAATTGATGGGAGCTCGGTTGCTTTATAATTGTTCTTGAATCCAACTTTTTGGGTTGAGGATGGCTCGATCGTAACGCACCGGGAATACTGCCTTCTTTCTTAACATTGCGGTTGTTCAATTAATAAGGCAGTTAATTATTTACCTTCCTATTATATGTTCTTTCTTTAACATCTTATATAATTGCGATTATTATGCAATATTTAACATCTACAATATAAAGAACGAGGGATAGGACAGGCTGGACACCTGGTGATGTCGCCTTGATGGGAGCTCGGTTGCTTTATAATTGTTCTTGAATCCAACTTTTTTGGGTTGGAGGATGGCTCGATCGTAACGCACCGGGTATATTGTCCTCAGTCGCAACATGGCGGTGGTTCAATCCCGGAGAAGTCTTTACCTTCTTATTATATGTTCTTTCTTTAACATCTTATATAATTGCGATTATTATGCACATTTAACATCTACAATATAAAGAACGAGGGATAGGACAGGCTGGACACCTGGTGATAGGGATGGCCAAAAAATATCGATATATCGAAATATCGATATTTTGGCTCGATATATCGATATTTTTGGGCGATATTTTCTTAGCGATATATCGATATTTCGATATTTTTCCATATCGAAAGCTGATATTCTTTTCCAAAAAATTTTTTAAAGGCCGGAAAAATATAAAATCTTATCCCCCTCTCCGACACCCTGAAGTGATGAAACTCTCTTTTCCACCCATATTTCGGTCTTCGTTCGTCCCCCAATGTCGTGTATAAAATAAACCGAAAAATTGGGGTTTTAGATTTTTCGTCTTTTCGGGAACCAAAAATAGGGAGAGGGGGATCGACATGGCACATACCACATAGTCAAATTGTCTTCTGAGTATTCACTAATCACTATTCAGTTATTCAGTGATCATGCGACCCAATAAAATTTTGGAATGATAGTAAAAATGCTTTCCCTGCTATGTTTATGCTAGCAATGAAATATCTTACTGTAAATGCGACGTCAGTCTCGTCAGAACGAACAGTATCTATTAAACAATGTTTGCTCAAATGAAAGGAATAGATTGACTTCCGAGCATATCAATCAGTTAGTCTTTGTAGGTGCATTAGATCAGTGGTCTCCAAAGTGGGGTACGCGTACCCCAAGGGGTACGTAAAGTGATACTTGGGGGTACGCCAAAAAATAAATAAATAATAAATAATTTGTTTTTTTGACTATATATATATATATATATATATATATATATATATATATATATATATATATATATATATATATATATATATATATATATATAAAGAGCGTAGTAGCCTAGGCATGATCATGTAACCGAGAACGGCAAGATCTGCTAGTAAAAACAAATTATATTAAATCAGCGAAAAAAATTTCAAGAAAGTGTTTTTAATTTTTTTTTTTTTTTGCATTTATTTATCGGAATATTTAAAAAAATTTTTTAACCCCAGTTTAAAACACCAAAGCCGACGGGGGACAGAGAGGGGGGTGAGTCCCCTGCCAGTCCACCGGGAGGCCGAGAGATCCCGACTCCTGCCATTTGTGGTTTACCCTATGGTATTCCTTTCGTTAAAAAAGAATAATTTTACTTCCCTTTACACTTTGGTATTACTTTAAACTAAAGGAATACCATAGGGTAAACCACAAAGATGGCAGGAGTCGGGGTCTCTCGGCCTCCCGGTGAACGACGGGGGGAAAGTCCCCTCCCTCTGTCCCCCGTCTGCTCGCTTCAATAATGATCTTACAAATTTTTTTTGGGGTAAAATTCAGAAGAATATAATGTAAAATATTAAAACATAAAAAAAGAAAAAAAACCCTCCTTAAAATTTTTCCGCTGATTCCAAATATATAATTTGTTTTACTTTATGCTGCCGTTTTCGAGTTACATGATGTCAGCTTTAGACACTTGACCATATATATATATATATATATATATATATATATATATATATATATATATATATATATATATATATATATATATATATATATATATATATATATATATATATATATATATATATATATATATATATACATATATATATATATATATATATATATATATATATATATATATATATATATATATATATATATATATATATATATATATATATATATATATATATATATATATATATATATATATATAGTGCATATATATATATATATATTAGTCTTTTTAGGTTCATTAGATGATAATTAAAGGGCATGGTGATAATATAAGTAAAAATATGGATAGAGATTTGATTCGGTT
>JABUQX010136370.1:35000-61515 GCA_015478945.1 Trachelipus rathkii | reverse complement strand
CCCTAGCCGTTTTTCTGGCACTTTGATCGGGCTGATTGGGGGCCTTGCGTCGATTCTACGCTAACTATAATTGGAATGACTGCTTTGACTCTGATGACGCTTCGGCTTCTGCCACTAAGGTGGGAGCTGTAATCGTTGACGGAATGACGAGCAGGTTCATTCCTTCTTCGATAAATCTTTCTCTTCTCATAATCATGGTTCGATCGTGCTTGTTCTCCTGGCCATTCAGGCTGGAGGCAGCGCGTACGTATCGGGGATGGAAAAATTCTCGTTCTCCTATCACTCTCGCTAAAATTTTCACTCAGCTAGAAATCGTTGCAGGGATACTCTTCAACGAAGCAAAGCGGGCTTTCATCAAACGAAAGTGCGCTAACCTCCTTGGATCTCCTACTAACAAATCTTTCTCTGGCCTCTTGCCAAAAGCATCTCCTAACAATTTTACCAGCAAATAATCACTTTTGCCCCTCTTGTTCGATCTGATGAAACAATTTGCTAACTCTTTCCAACACAGAAGAGCCCAATCTCTTCAGGCCTCCTATTTTCCTCTAACTCAACCTTGGACGATTCTGGCAGAACCTTATCCTTTATATGTTATGCCTTCTCCTCTCAGATGTCACTATGTCTTTACCTGGCGGTACATTTGATCAGGTACACGGGCTCCTGAGATCTATCAGGGCAATTTCTAGGTTGGGAGAAGTAGCCTGATCTCCTTCCTCCAATTTGAGGGAATGTGCTGCAGATCTGGGGCCCTTACGCTCAACTATATTTCTCTATGTGACTCAAGACTAGCATTTTCTCTCAGTGTTGGAAGCACACACATGTCCAACATTCCGAAAAAAAGAAG
Source organism: Trachelipus rathkii (assembly GCA_015478945.1). Classification (NCBI taxonomy): domain Eukaryota; kingdom Metazoa; phylum Arthropoda; class Malacostraca; order Isopoda; family Trachelipodidae; genus Trachelipus; species Trachelipus rathkii. The sequence continues at coordinate 60,671 of JABUQX010136370.1, read as the reverse complement.
CCGCTCTGATCCTTCTAACTATCGCTTATAGCTCTCACTTGTATTCTATCTAAGATCTTTGAAACCCTTCTCAACTCACTTCTTAGGCCATCTGGAATCTCATTCTCTTCTTTCCGATCACCAGTACGGTTTTCGGCGTTCGATCTGGCGATATACTTTCCTATTTAACCGATTTATGGTTTCACACGTGCCAAAACTACGGGGGGGCTTGCGTGGCTGGCGCTCGATATCAACATTTGCGACCAGGCGGCGCCACTAATCTTTGCTCTCGGCTCCCCTCCCTTTGGGTTTCACTCCTTCTCTTGCTTACTCCCTCCTTTGGGTTTCCTTCATGTCGCTCAATATCGGATGTGGTTGATGGAGCGACTTCTTCTTCTTTTTCTGTCAATAGTGGTGTTCCTCAGGGTTCGATCTTATCTCCTACTTTATTCTTACTTTTCATTAATGATCTTCTCACCTGCACATCTAACTCTATCCACTCTTATGCCGATGACTCGACCCTTTCACTCTTCAACTCATTTCAATTATGTCTCGCTTTCTTTTGCATCTCGTCTTAATCTTTCCGATTCTATTCTCGCTGATCTGGATAGAATTTCCGATTGGGGTCGTCTCAACCTTGTGAAATTCAATTCTTTAAAAACTCAACTTCTACAAATCTCCCTCTAAAACACCTTCTAACTTTCCTATATCTTTCGACTGTTCTCTCGTCTCTCCTGTTGACAATATAAACATCCTTGGCCTTAACATAAACAAAAAACTGTCTTGGAAACCTCACATCACAACAGTTGCTAAGGCGGCCTCAAAGAAACTGGGAGTTCTGTTTAGACTGCGAGATTTTTTTCCTCTTCTCAGTTACTCCAGCTATACAAGGGTCTCATCCGCCCTTGTATGGAGTACTGTTCTCATATCTTTGGGGGCTCTGGTTTCACCCGGCTTTTGGACAGGGTCGAGTCAAAACCCAAAAAGGCTTATAAACTGTCCTGTACTTTCCAGTTCATTTGACCCTCTATCTTTACGGCGCGATGTTGGTGCTTTATCTCTTTTCTATAGGTACCACAGCGGCAGGTGTTCGAGGGAACTTACCACCCGTGTACCACCACCTTTACGACGCCCTCGTAGCACAAGGGGTGCTGTGTTTTGTGTGGATCTTGGTAACTCCAGGCTAGTTCGCTGCGGTACTTCCTTCTTTACTGCCACCTCTGTTATGTGGAATTCTCTTCCATCTTCTGTGTTCCCTGCTGAATTTAATCTCCCTCACTTTAAAGCCTGCGTCTGTGCTCATCTGCGTAATTTGCGCTAGCGGATGAAACTTTGGTGTGCAACACCCCTCCCTGAATAGGGCTCTGCCGTGAGTGGTGGGGAAAAATAAAAAAAAAAAAACACTCCACCTATACCACATTGAAGTAACTTCTTCATCAGCCTTATGTGGGGAACCTTCATCAAAAAGTTATATATATATATATATATATATATATATATATATATATATATATATATATATATATATATATATATATATATATATATTATATATATACTATAATAATATAGCATATAGAGAGAGAGAGCGCGGCCGAAGTAGTTTTTTTTTAAATTATAATTGGAAAGGAAATAAAAAAAAACAGCAAAAAAATCAAATTCATATTAAATTTCAATAATAATAATAATAATAATAATAATAATAATAATAATAATAATAATAATAATAATAATAATAATAATAATAATAATAATAATATTAATAATAATAATAATAATAATAATAATAATAATAATAATAATAATAATAATAATAATAATAATAATAATAATAATAATAATAATAATAATAATAATAATATATTTAAGTTATTTTTCAAAGTAGTTTCCCATTAAAATACATTTTCTTTCAAGGAAAACGAATTTTTGCCAATATTTTAAGCTTGTTTCATTATATTTCGTACTTTATAAAATATATATTATTTCTAAAGTAAGGAACTTTAATTGACTTATTTTTGTAAAAAGAGTAAAATTTATTATTGTATTTCACTGATTCTAATAATAATTTATAAATTTATAATTTCTTTAATAATTTACTATATTTCAGAAGTCCGAAGTTTGAACGAAATTTTAAAGTACTTATGCTTTAATATGAGAAACAAATTCGCTCAAATAGGGCTTCAGCGACAAATCTATAGATGAGCTAGCCATGTTATATCACTATACATTTTTGGCGCAATTTGATTGGCGTAGAGATGTGAACATTATATAATAATACTGATAATGTGCTCGCAATTGATCCTACAAATTTACAGATTACCTGGGCATGTTATATTAATATTAATTCATTGTAATTGATCCGCTTTTTCAAGCGCATTTATATATATATATATATATATATATATATATATATATATATATATATATATATTTTTTATAATATATATATATATATATATATATATATATATATATATATATATATATAATGAAAATGAAAATAATAATGAAATTTGAAAAAAGAATTAATTTATTTTTTATCTCATCTGGTCAGTCATCTCCGCATCAATAGATGACTGGACTTTCGCCCCCATTTATATATATATATATATATATATATATATATATATGCTGTATATATATATATATATGATTTATATATATATATATATATATACTCTTTCTTTCATATATATATATATATATACGTATCTCTATGTATATATATATAAATAATATAAATTTGCTTGAACGCAAGTAGTAATATACCCGACATTTATAATAAAAATAAGGCGTACATGACTGATCTTGCCCACTTCTATGGCTTGCCAAAGATTCACAAGCCTAATCACCCCTTACGCCCTATCATTTCCAATACTAATTGCACTACTTATAAACTTTCTTCCTGGTTATCTTCTCAATTAAAACCATTAATCGGCAAAATTTCACCTTCCCATCTCATCAATACAGAAGATTTCATACAACGTATTCATACACTTAATCCTTCCACACACCAATTTCTTAGCTTTGACGTCACCTCCCTTTTCACTTCCGTACCTGTCCCATTTACTCTAAACTTACTAGAAAACTATATTCAAGAACATAACATCACTTTAAATTATCCTTTCTCCCTTCTTAAACAACTTATTTCTCTCACACTTGATCACAGTTTCTTTACTTTTAACAATTCTTTTTACAAACAAACTTATGGCCTCTCAATGGGTTCTCCCTTATCTGCCACTTTAAGCAATATTTTTATGGAACTCTTTGAACACCACTACATTATTCATCACCCTTCTCTTTCTAATGCCACATGGCTTCGTTATGTGGACGACGTGTTCTGCGCACTTCCAAATGACATCAATATAAATTTCATTTTACAACATATCAATAACATTCATCCCTCTATCTCCTTCACACATGAATTACCTATTAACTCTTCTCTACCTTTTCTTGATACTTTAATTTCATGGAAAAACTCTCCACATCTATCCTTTTCTGTCTACAGAAAACCCACTTCTTCCTCCTCTTATATACATTGGTTTTCGACTCATACATATAACACAAAATTAGCTACACTAACTGCCCTCTATCTTAGAGCCCTTCGAGTTTGCTCTCCTCCTAATCTCTCAACAGAAACTCAATTTCTTTTTTCTACTTTCATCAAACTAAAATATCCTCCTTATGTCATTAATTCAGCATTTCGCAAAGCCAAACAAAAATTCTATAATAGTAACCCTCCCATTCCTCACACCACTTTTTCTTATCTTCCCATTCCTTATAATTTAAATCATCAATTAAAAGAACATCTTCCCAAAAATATTCGCTTTATAAAAAGTAATACAATTCCCTTGAAAAAAGTTTTTAAACCCCCTAAAATTAATACTTATCAAACGCAATGCATTTATAAAATTCCCTGCTATGACTGTCCATCTGTTTACATCGGCGAGACTAATGATCTACCCAGACGAGTTAAACAACATAAACATGATCTTATCAAAGACTCTCCTAATTCAGCTTTAACAGCCCATCGAACTCTGCACGACCATAAAATCAATATAAATTCCGTTTCTCCATTGAAATACATCAATCAAGTTATGAAGAGGAAAATAATTGAATCGTCATATATATACAATACTGATAATTTTAATAAAATACCGGGCGAAGTGAGCCTTGACATTATTCAAAATTCTATACTCCTAAATTCAGGATGCCTTAAGGATGTGAAGAGGAGGGACGGCCAACTAAATTAAACAATATTTTTCATTTAACTTTTTTTATTTTTGTATATTCTTGTCATTCCATCGGACAGAGGCCTTTGATTGTCTTAGGCGAAAGCTAATGGTTACTTTGTTTTGTTTATATTTCATAATTTTATCTGTGATGTTTTATTAAAGTATTTTTTTATGTGTGTATAGTGACTATCATATATATATTCTATTTGTGTTTAAAAAAATATATATATATATATATATATATATATATATATATATATATATATATATATATATATATATATTATATATATATATTTTTATAAATATATTTAAATATTTTATTTTTTCAGACAGATATAAAAATATAAAATATATATAATAAAGATTTTTTTAAGATATTTTTTTTTGTGAATGTATCTATTATATATATATATATATATATATATATATATATATTAATTCAATTAAATAAATAATTTTGAAAAGAGATTTCGGAAAATGTTTGATTTTTCTTGAAGATATTTACTTTAAACAAATAAATACATTAATATTTTAACAATTATATTTATTTCCTTTTCCGAATTCGTTTGATATATCAAATTTCGAATATTTTTATGTTAAAAACTCGGAAAAATTATAATTTGGCCTCAATTTTAATTTGAAATCATAGTAAATACCCAAAAAAAATTGATTATATTTAGGTATGTTTATATATTTTGCATCAATTTATAACAAAGGAGTAATGGAATTAAAATATATTTTTTTATTTTGTTTGATTTAACCCTCTATTATTTACTGTAAATTTACAGTTCGGTAGAAAACCCCGGTTTTTCCTGATTTTTGGCCCATCCCTCGGTTCAGGTGGGCCACAACCATACCCCCTCACAATCCCCCGCCATTCACTCCTGTTATACACCTTTCTTCTCGCCTCTACCAAACTTACATTTCTCTCCTTCAAACATTCGTTTACTGACTCAATCCACTTTTTCTTCGGTCTCCCAGCCGGTCGGTTCCCAACACACTCGCCACTATACATCCGCTTAACCAACCGACTATCATTCATCCTTTCCATATGACCAAACCATCTCAACATACTTTCATTTATTCTCTCATTTACCCCTTTCTTCACACCACACAACTCTCTAATACGTTCATTCCTCATTTTATCAATTCTTCTCACACCTAGCACACCCCTAAGATTGTCCATCTGAACACATTGAACTTTAGATCTATACTTCTTATTCCAGACCATAGTCTCACTACTATACAATAAATAACACAGGTAACAACATACCCTCATGTAAGACCCTAGCACACTCAAGACTTAGTCCTTTACATTCACCAACGATTTAATTGCACCAGCCACCTTCCTGCCATTCACAACTTTCCTACTACACTCTGCATCGTCCGTTCCCTTTTCATCCAACATATACCCTAAATATTTAAACTCAGACACTTGTTCCAGCTGCTCACCATCTAACATAACTTCACACTGAGGAGTGTCCTCACAACCATAACCTTACTCTTATCCACGTTTACTTTCAAGCCCCTCCTTTTACACACCCTGCCAAATCTCTCTACCAATCTCTAAACTCTCTTCAGATTCGCCACACAGAACCAAATCATCCGCATATAATAGGTAGGGCACCCTCCACTCATCTCTTCTCCACCATTCTAACACCATTTCCTTCCATCCCCACCTCGAATTCTTTCTTAACCCCATCCATATACAAATTGTATAATAACAAAGGAGACATAACACAACCCTGTCTCGCACTCCGCTATTAATCCTAAACCAATCACCATTGACACCATTTATTCTTACACACGCCTCACTATCGTCATACATACTTTTGATTCCATTCAGAAGCTACCACAACACCATATATATCACTAACACCTGCCATAACGCTTCCTATTAACTCTATCATACGCCTGTTGCAAATCCATAAATTATTATTATTATAAATTATTATTATTAATATATTATTATTATTATTATTTTTATTATTATTATTATTATATATATATATATATATATATATATATATATATATATATATATCTTTAACTCTATTTATCTATATTTAAATCGTTTAATTATATATCTTCTTTATATATATATATATATATATATATATATATATATATATATATATATATATATATATATATAAGCGCAAATTATTTAGATAGAGCGCAAACGCAAATTATTTAGAAAGAGGGCAAATTTGCGCTTTTGCGCTCCTAAAAAAGTTGTTGAGCGCAAATGCAAAAGCGCACATTTTTAGAAATTTCGCGCAAACGCAAAAGCGCACATGTTTTACCTAAAGCGCAAATTGCGCTTTGCGCTTTTGCGCTTATGCCCACCTCTGACATATATATATATATATATATATATATATATATATATGCATATATATAACTAAATATATATATATATATATATATATATATATATATACTATACATATATATTTGTTTTCGCTTTGCTATATATATATGCCCCCCTCTGTATATATATAATAGTATATATATATATACAGAGATGGGCAGTACCGCGATACATGTACCGGGTACTTGTATCGGGCGATACATTTTGTACCGGTATCGGTATCGCCAACACTGTTGCTAAAGTACCGATGTATCGGTATCGCCCACTTGTTTTTTTGTGTACCGATACCGAAAAATTCGGTACTTTTAATCGGTACATTTATTTTTAGTATATATATATATATATATATATATATATATATATATATATATATATATATATATATATATATATATATTTTATATATATATATATATATATATATATATATATATATATATTCTTTCTTCATCTTCCTTTTTCTTCCCAAGACTGGGAGTAAGGTGCGTGACAAGCATCGGAAAAGAAAAGCAGTAGAAGAATATGACAAAAGTCGAAAAGAAAGCCCAGCCTTACCGCCCCCTCTGTACCATTAATTAGTAAGAACTCGTCGCAATCAGAAAATCCACCCTAGAGCTTCATGGGACCGCGACGGACCCTCAATATGGTAAATCGTCAATGTAAGGGTTCATCCCTTGGCAGGTGGCCACAACCATACCCCCTTACAACACCCCGCCATTCTCTCCTATCATGCACCTTTCTTCTCGCCTCTGCCAAACTCACATTCCTCTCCTGCAAGCATTCCTTTACTGACTCAATCCACTTTTTCTTCGGTCTCCCAGCCGGTCGGTTCCCAACACACTCACCACTATACATCCGCTTAACCAACCGACTATCATTCATCCTTTCCACATGACCAAACCATCTCAACATACTTTCATTTGTTCTCTCGTTTACCCCTTTCTTCACACCACACATCTCTCTAATACGTTCATTCCTCATTTTATCAATTCTTCTGACACCTAGAGCACGCCCCTAAGATATATATATATATATATATATATATATATATATATATATATATATATATATATATATATATATATATATATATATATATATATATATATATTTTTTTTTTTTTATCTCACTACTTGAATATATATATATATATATATATATATATATATTGTTTCATAATTCTCTCGTTCAATATATCATTTAAGTGAAACGTGTTCCAATATGTTTATTCCTGCAATCGTACATTCAAAATTTATGCCGTTCGGACTTCAGACTCGCAGTCTCTTATTGCAAGTTGATTGAAGAGGTTAGGCTTGTCAATTTGTTTGTAATTTTTATTGAATATTTTTTGAAGTTTTATTTTTCAAATTAACTTTAACAATGAGTAAATGTAACACTGAAAGTGATTCATTAGTTCCAAAAGATTCCGAAGAACATTTCAAAAAAATTAATGCAACAAACTGGTGTAAGTCCGAATTAATAAATTCTGGGAAATTTTTTGAACTTGCTCACTGTGACAGCAATTTTAAACTTTCGTTTCTATGCAAATTTCAAAATCTTTACCTTTGTTTAACTTTAATTTTTATACAATTTAAAAGTTACAGATGAAGAAGCACCGAATCGACATAAAAACTATATCAACAGTAATAGAATGTATTATGTGTATAACTATTTCTCGAAAAATTATTTATCATTTTTTGTTTGTCTTCAAATGTACCGATGTATCTGGGTTGGTGATAGTGGTCCAATTACTTGGATGAAAAACAGAATATCAGAATTTATTTCTGCGAAAGTCGTCCAAAATTTCGTTTCAAAGAAGTGGTCCAAATACAAATTCTTATGTGGGGCGGAGTTTAACCAGTTATAAACGGCTATATTATCCAATTGAATAACAAATAACATTGTCGTTAATTTTACTCTTGTAGGGACTGACATTAGTTTTGTTCTGTTTCCAATGAATTTGATTAATTTAATTATCTATGATTGTGCTTTATTATTTTGTGAAATTTGTGGTAAAATAAAAAATAATTGACTGATGCATGTCCTGATGAAAGGGTAGAGCACTGTTTTGATGTTGAAACAAGTAAAGAGTGCCTAATATAAATATTAAAATGGCTTAACATAGAAATTTTTGGGTCAAAGAAAGAATTTTCCTCATTTCATTCATAGATGGCTCAGATGGAAGTTCCGATGCCTTCTTTGATTTCGAGTGTTCTTCCTCTTCATCCATTCCAAATCAAGATTCGTATGAAATGGAAATGCTAAAATTCTTGGGGGAAGGGAGTAGTTCTCTCTCATCGTTACACCAATATCAGAGAATTAAGAAAGTTTTTTTAAAATACAATACTCCACTTCCATCTTCAGCTCCCGTGGAAAGATTGTTTAGTTTGGCAGGTCATATCCTTTCTCCAAAGAGAAATCGATTATCTGATAAACTTTTCAATCAGCTAGCTAGTATTTCTAAAGGGAAATGAAAATTAACTACACACATGATATTTTCTATGAATGCAGAATATATTAACATCATTTGATTTTATTGTTTATATATTTTATGTACTTTGATTTTCACACACACACACACACACACACATATATATATATATATATATATATATATATATATATAATATAATATAATATAATATATATATATATATATATATATATATATATATATATATATATATAACGTTATATTTATTTTATTAGTTAATGCTTAAATATTTTATTTATTTTTATATATATATATATATATATATATATATATATATATATATATATATATATATATATATATATATATATATATATATATATATATATATATATATATATATATATATATATATATGTAATATATATATATATATATTTTAATATATATATAGCATAATATATATATATATATATATATATATATATATATATATATATATCTAACTATATATATATATATATATATATTGATTTTTATTATGTATATATTTATTCACTTTGATAATATATATATATAATATATATATATATATATATAATATATATATATATATATATATATATATATATATATATATAAATATATATATATATATATATATATATATCTTCTTCTTCTATATATATGTATAATATATATATATATATATTTATATATATATATATATATATATATATATATCAAATAAATTTTAATTTTATTGTTTATATATTTTATTTACTTTAGTATATATATATATATATATATATATATATATATATATATATATATAATATATATATATATATATATATATATATATATATATATAACATAATATATATATATATATACCTAATATATATATATATATATATATATATATATATATATATATATATATATATATATATATATAATATAAATTATATATATATATATATATATATATATATATATATATATATATATATATATATATATATATATATATATATATATATATATATATATATATATATATATATTTTTTTATTTTTTATTTTTTTTTTTATATATTTTATTTACTTTGAAATATATATATATATATATTATATATATATATATATATATATATATATATCTTAAATATATATAAAATAACATATATATATATATATATATATATATATATATATATATATATATATATAGATATATATATGTCAGACAAGTATACAGTGATGGGCAGTATCTAGATACATGTATCGGCGATACGTATCGATCGATACATTTGTATCGGTTATCGGTATCGCTTAGACAATTCCTAAATGTATCGAGTATCGGTATCGCTTTATGCTTTTTCTATAGATGTATCGGAAAAAATCGATAATCGATACTCGATACATTTTCCAAAAAAATTATCAAACTTATATATATATATATATATATATATATATATATATATATATAATATATATATATATATATATATATATATATATATATATATATATATATATATATAAAATATATAATATATATATATATATACTATATATATATATATACTATATACTCTTCTTCTTATATATATATATATATATATATATATACTCATACAAAGTATTTATATTAATGCAAGAGTGGGGAGGAGAAGAAACGAGGTGGAGAGAATGGTGGGACAGTATGGATAGAAGATAAGAAATATTGAAGGAGAGGTGTTGATAGATTTCTGTTTAAGGAAGGGAATAAAGATCATGAATGGGTTTTTCCAACAGAGGGACTCACATAGGTTCACAAGATATAGATGGAACAATATCACAGGAGAATTCGATCAGAGATCTATTATAGACTATATAATATCGTCTGATAGTAGGCTAAATAAGGAATGTGAAAGTGATGCCTGGAGTAACAATATATATTCGGATCATAGATTATTGGTAACGGACCTGGAGGTAAAGACAGATAAGTTGCAGAATAAAGAAAAGAGAAATGTGATTAAAGTGGAGTCACTGAAGGAGCGTGACAGGAAAAGGGAATATGTTGAAATAATAAGTCAGAGCCTAGAATAATTAGAAGGAGTCAGAGAGATAGGGGGAGATACAAGAAAAAGTAAAAAGGGCAGCAGAGGAGACCCTGGGTAAAAGATGGGTAGGAGGATCGAAGAAAAGACACAAGAGGGGTGGACTGAAGAAGTGAAGGAGGCAATAAAGAGGAAAGCAGTATTGATGAGAAGGTGATTGAAAAATAAAACTACACAGACAAGGGCTCAGTATATGAAGGTATGAAATGAATGAAGCAGAGAGAGTGAAAAGAAGAGTAAAAGAAAAGGCAGCAAAGAGAGAGGCGGATGGAATTGGATGTGAGGGCAAAAAGGAAGAGGATTTTTAGACTGGCAAAAAACGTATAGAGGATCAAAGAAGAAAGTGTGCAATATCAAGGATAAGCAAGGTGAATTTTTGGTGAGATCAACAGACAAACAGGAGATGAACGGAATACTTCAGAGAACTGTTAAATGCGAATGAGCAGGTGGGGATGGGGGAGAAGAGAAAGCTGAAGGAGGGGAGGATGAGGAGGAGGAGATCACTATGAAGGAGTTGGAGGTGACTCTGAGAGCAATGAAGATGGGGAAGATGGGATACTCATAGAAGTAATAAAAGAGTGCTATGGAGAGTGCTAGAGAGAATATGCAGTGGATAAAAAGTTGAGAGGAGCCCTGCAGAGTTTGTAATGTATAAGAATAATTAATGTAAGAGCAGAATATGAGAATAAGGAATGGTTTGAGGAGAACTGGAGTCAAACATGGAAGCGTGTTGTCACAAATTTTGTTTGTAGCATATTTGGATGTAGTGATAAAGAAGGTGAGAGAGGATATAGGAGATTTGGACTGTGATATTCTGGCGTGCTGGAGCGAAGACGGAGATAGGCTGAGAGAGGTGGTAACATGTTTTGCTATGAACACATAAGACTGAGATCATTGTGGTTAGTAGGGAAGAAGGAAGGGGAGAGCTGAGAGTAGATGTGGAAGGGACTGAGATAACGATGGTGGAGAAATGCAAATACTTGAGTGGAGTATTTGGAAGAGGAGGAGGAAATGTACAAGAGATAACAAGTAGGATAGCTCAGTATGGGAAGCTGTAAGAACAGGGTACCCCATACTGAAAGATAGACAAATGAGTATGGAGGTGAAAAGGGTGATATTCGACGAGATGTTAACACCGATTCTACTATATGGGGCAGAGACATGAAGTACGACCACAAGAGAGGATAGTAGAATACAGTCGGCAGAGATGTACGTTTTGAGGGTGACAGCGGGAAATACTAGAAGAGTCAGACAAAGAAACTTAAGAATAAGGGAGGAGGTTGGAGTGAAGGCTATATTAAATAAGATGGATGCAGCCAGATTGAGGTGGTGGGGACACCTGGAGAGGTTGCAGGAGGAGAGAGTGGCCAAGAGGAGATGGGAGTGGAGACAGTAGGTAACAAGACCAAGATGAAGACTTAGGAAAAGATGGGAAAGCTCGGTGGAGGACTCACTGAGAAGCCATGGAATGCTGTCGATGCGGGAGCTGAAAGAAGAGGGAGTCCTGGAGGATAGAGGAAGATGGAGAAGAGCTCTGGCCCCGTTGACAGGGTCTTGACCCTTCCTGGGAGCAGTTGTAAGTATATATATATATATATATATATATATATATATATATATATATATATATATATATATATATATATATATATATATGCTCATAATATATATATATATCTAGATATAGATATGATATATATATATATATATATATATATATATATATATATATATATATATATATATATATATATATATATATATATATATAGGGTTGTGAAAAAAACATTTTTTTTTTTTTTAAAAAAAAAACGTTTTTTTAAAACAAAATGTTTTTTTTTTTAAATTACCTCTTTTTATGTATATTAAAGATGTTTTAAATTATACAGTAGTACCAATACCCTTTCTAGGCCTAAATATTGACTATTAATACGGATTTTATATATACAGTATATATATATATATATATATATATATATATATATATATATATATATATATATATATAATATATATATATATATATATATATATATATATATATATATATATATATATATATATATATATATATATATATATATATATATATATATATATATATATATATATATATATATATATATATATATATATATATAATATATATATAAGTAGTAGGGGAAGCATTTTGCACGTGTTGGTCATTTTGACCACAGCTCCCAGGAACCTACCTGAGGCCTTTTTGAGCCCAATTTTTTACCTTTTTTGACCTTTTTGACCTTTACCTTTTTGGGCAACCTGAATTTTTTACCTTACCTTTTTTTGGGCCTTTACCTTTTTGGGCCTAGACCTTTTTTGGGCCTAGACCTTTTTGGGCCTAGACCTTTTTGGGCCTAGACCTTTTTTGAGAACCCCAATTTTTTCGACCAACCCTTTGGTCTTCCATGGGTCATTTTTGGCCCACGGTATTTTTGGGCAACCTGAATTTTTTGAGAACCCTAATTTTTTGAGAACCCTAATTTTTTGAGAACCCTAATTTTTTGGCAACCCTAATTTTTGGGAACCCTAATTTTTTGGCAACCCTAATTTTTTTCGGCAACCCTAATTTTTGGCAACCCCTTTCGAAGAAGGGATTTTTCTGCTTCGTTAGCAACCGTTGTACGTATTACCCCCCTATTTTACGCCCCCTAATTTTTTCGACCGTGGGCCATTTTTGCCCACGGTAATTTTTGGATACCCTTTGATCTTCCGTGGGTCATTTTTGGCCCACGTTAATTTTTGGTTACCCTTTGGTCTTACATGGGTCAATTTTGACCCACGGTAATTTTTGGCTACCCTTTGGTATTCCATGGGTCAATTTTTGCCCACGGTAATTTTTGATCTTCCTTTATGGGCTTAGCCCTATTTTTGATGTCTTTACCTTGTTTGACCATGATATTTCGGCTTTAACCTTGCCATATACCATGGGTCAAATTTGACCCACGGTAATTTTTTGTCCTTACTTTAGGGACTTAGCCCTTTTTTGATGTCTTAACCTTGTTTGACCATGATATTTCAGCCTTGTCCCTGTCATATACCATGGGTCAATTTTGACCCACGCTAACTTGATGGCTTTGATGGTTCCCAATCACCGTAAGAAGTATCTAGTGATGTTCTATTAGTGTTCTATGAGTATTAGATGAGTGCCAGGTGAGTGCCAGGTGAGTGCCAATGAGTGCCAAGTGAGTGCCAATGAGTGCCAAGTGAGTGCCAATGAGTGCCAAGTGAGTGCCACATAGTGCCAAGTGAGTGCCACATAGTGCCAACTGAGTGCCACTTTTTTCAAGCCTTTTCTAGCCTCCCCTGATCTCCGAATAGCCCTAATATGGGTATCTACCCCTAGGTAATAAGGTATGAGGAATCGAATGGCGTATATTACAAGCTGCTAGAATGCTTCCTACTATGAGTTAGTATTTTTCTAACACTTATACACACATTCACTATGACACTTATACACACTATGACACTTATAAGCACTTACACTCTCCATAGACACTTACATTAAACCATATACACTTACACTCACACCATCACACAGATACACTTACACTTACACTCACACACTCGATATTTTGATGCCTCAACTTTGATGTCTCAACTTTGATGCCTCAACTTTGATGCCTCAACTTTGATGCCTCAACTTTGATGCCTCAACTTTGATGCCTCAGCATTGATGCCTCAACTTTGAAGGTTCATCTTTGATGACTCATCTTTGATGACGTCATCTTTGATACCGTCTATATTGATGATTCATCTTTGATGAAATCATCTTTGATGGATCATCTCTACCCTCCATTAAAGAACAGAGTTAATATTAATGTCTTCACCCCTAGTTCACAAGTTAACCACCAGGGCTCAGCGTGAGCCCTCCGCGCAAAGACAGCCAATCCCGCACCCGCAGGTGCGACCCGCCGCGTCCCCGCCCGCCGCGTGCGCCCGCAGGCGCAATATTTCCCCGCCGGCCGCAAAACCCCTCCCCACAAAGGATGGAGGGCCCCGCTCCCGCAGGTGCGACCCGCTGCGCGAATGAAAAATATATATACTATAAGTCATTCATTTTTATTTCATACTTAAACATTTCAAAGAATTTCTTTTCAAATATACTATGAGTCATTCATTTTTATTTCATACTTAAACATTTTTATTAAAAACATTTTCGCGAACATAAAACTGTAACTCATTACAGACCTATTATTTAACACATATATTTATTAACATTATTTTTACTTAATACTTTTTACTTAATACTTTTTAATTTATAAATTTTTAAAAATTGTATGTAAGAAGAAAAAACCAGAGTGTCTGATGTATAAACATTTTATTTTACTACAATTGTACGAAATTTTATTAAAAACATTAACATTACATACCTTAAAGCAGTAAATCAGTAAATCAATAGAGGTGTTACCTAACACCTAGGGATTAGTATGCTTTTGTTTTACTGCTTTACTGCTTTAACTCATGTTTTACTGCTTTAACTCATGTTTTACTGCTTTAACTCATATGTTTTACTGCTTTAACTCACATATTTATTAAAATTACATACCTTAAAGCAGTAAAGCAGTAAATCAATAGAGGTGTTACCTAACATCTAAGGGATTAGTATGCTTTTGTTTTACTGCTTTACTGCTTTAACTTTCTGCTTTACTGCTTTAACTTTCTGCTTTACTGTTTTAACTTTCTGCTTTACTGTTTTAACTCACATGTTTTACTGCTTTAACTCATATATTTATTAACATTACATACCTTAAAGCAGTAAATCAGTAAATCAATAGAGGTGTTATTACCTAACACCTAGGGGATTAGTATGCTTTTGTTTTACTGCTTTACTGCTTTAACTATCTGCTTTACTGCTTTAACTCTCTGTTTTACTGCTTTACTGCTTTAACTCTCTGCTTTACTGCTTTAACTATCTGCTTTACTGCTTTAACTTTCTGCTTTACTGCTTTAACTCATATATTTATTAACATTATGTTTTCTTTTATTTTGTTTTAATACTTTTTATTTTTTTTATTCTTTTTATTTTTATTATTTTACTTTTATTATTATTTTATTTTGTTTTAATACTTTTTATTTTTATTCTTTTTATTCTTTTTATTTTATTTTTATTATTTTACTTTTATTATTATTTTATTTTGTTTTAATACTTTTTATTTTTTTTTTCTTTTTATTCTTTTTATTTTTTTTATTATTTTACTTTTATTTTATTTTGTTTTAATACTTTTTATTTTTATTCTTTTTATTCTTTTTATTTTATTTTTATTATTTTACTTTTATTATTATTTTATTTTT
This sequence comes from Trachelipus rathkii, assembly GCA_015478945.1. NCBI lineage: Eukaryota > Metazoa > Arthropoda > Malacostraca > Isopoda > Trachelipodidae > Trachelipus > Trachelipus rathkii. The sequence continues at coordinate 44,226 of JABUQX010136370.1, read as the reverse complement.
ATTATTTTTATTATTATACTTAGTGTTATTTACTTCATGCCTATTGTTATTATTATTTAGAACACACACACACACATACACACACACACACACACTTACACTTATACACACATTCACTATGACACTTATACACACATTCACTATGCCACTTACATTTACACTTATACACACACACACACAGATTTACTTACACAGATTTACTTACACTCACACCGATTTACTTACGCTCACACACAGATTTACTTACACACACACACACACACACACACACACACGCACACTCACTTACACACCCACACACACACACACACTCACTTACACACCCACACACGCACATTCACTTACACATATAACGTATAATTTATTAAAACATTTTATGTTTTAATTAAACACGTACATTTATATTACTCATTCAAATATAACTAAAATTATTTCAAAGTTTCTTAAAACTTCTATAATAAATCAATCATTATCTTTGAACAAAGAATTTATTATTAACTGTTAATACTTTTTGTTTATAAATTTTATAACTAACAAGTTTTAAAATAACTTTTAGTAAAATTTTATGAAATTTTATTAAAAACATATATTTTACGTACCTTAAAGCAATAAATCAGAAAATCAGTAAAGTCAGCCCCTAGCACCCCTCTACACCAAGCTATGCCACGTTTTGTTCTTTTGACTTACTGCTTTACATCATCTTTAGCGATGTAATAAGTATAAAAATAACAAAATAAGTTCTTCTCTGCTAACATAACATGTATTTTATTAAAATCATTCTAAGTTTTTATTTAAAAATAACAATTATTCACTTACATTTATATTATTCGCTCGATGTTAACTAAAAATATTTCAAAGTTTTTCAATAATTCGGATTTTCTTTATTATTATCTATGTACATTGACAATCCAACACGAGAAAACACAACAACCCGCACTCGTTACAGATACGAAACTGACCTCTCTCTGTAAAATGGGTTGAAATAACTACTTTAGCCCTAAATTTAGGATAATCCGTTTTGTACCCCGGGGCGATTTAGGCCTAATACCAGGTCAAAATATATTTCAAACTGACCTTTTTCTGTAAAATGTGGTGCAATAACTACGTTAGGCCTAAATTTAGGCCTAAATTTAGGATAAACCTTTTTTTTTGTATCCAGGCTGATTTAAGCCTAATACCAGGTCAAAAGGTAGTAATTCCAGTATATACAAGAATCGAGAATCAATGTTATTATTTTATAAATATATTTCAAACTGAAACATGCTGGATCGGTAAGATCCTTTGATCAGGTAAGAAGGAAATGTTTACCTTTCTTGTGAGTGGACGGAGTAATCCTTATCTCTATATGACCTCGTATGTGATTGGTCGAGAATTATTTTATCGCTTTTTGGTTTTAAGGTATGAAAAAGCATGTTTTTTCATATCCTGAGCCCTACCTCTGATTGGATGAAAATTATATTTGAGCAGTCGGATGTTTTAGACCCAAACTCATTTTAAAATCATACTCGTTTTGGCTCTTAAGCGGTGCACAAGTTCTCTGGTTTGTAATAAAAGTGTTCTATTTTCACTAAGTGTATATCATGATTCACCTTAACAGGTATACCTCAATACAAGACATTGTCCAATGGGAAATCAAGATCCCCGGTAGTAGGGTTTCATTCTTATATAAAAGAAAGCCCGATGGATTTGAATTTTTCAAGTGTGCTACCCAATCACCCTGTTATAATACCAAGCGTATTTTCATGAGGCCAAATGAATTACTTTGTATATGTAATCACACTGAAGAGTGGCTTACAGAATACTTTAAACCAAGCTCAGCTTTAAACTGGACCGAAACAGTTATTAGCCTGTGCGAAGAAACCAGCGATAAGCAACTTACTCTATCATTTTATAAACATCAAAACATAATCAGCTTGGAAGTTAGATTATGGGTGAGAAATAATGAAACAACCGTATTTGAACCTACATCATTTGGATTCTACATTTCAGGCCTAATGCAACTGAAATATATGTTAGAGGTACGTAAGCGCATGTTAATGCAGATGAAGAAGACATATGTGTTATCTAATTACGTAACCGTAATTCATTACATGTTATACCAAGAATACTACGCATTTAAGAAAAACCTGATCGATGATCCTACGCACATCATCGATCGCTTCCTAAGTTCTATAGACGTACAGAAATTCATTTATCTACTTAGAAAACAATGGCAAGAAAGTATTTATGCAGGTGACCCAGAATGTAAATATACTATGATATCTGAGCGGGAACTTTTTACGTATGTGTTAACTGAAGGTATTACTGAGACACGAAACTATATCATCGATAATGATATAAATGATTGGCATATTTGCAAAGATTTAAAGAATTTTAATATAAAATAGGCGAAAACATCATGTGGAAGTGTAATATATAATAATATTCCTGTATTATATTTAATGTTAACCTTATATATAAACCATTGTAAATATATTTAACACGTTTGTATATATTTAATGTTATCCTTATATATATATATATATATATATATATATATATATATATATATATATATATATATATATATATATATATATATATATATATATATATATATATATATAAATTTCTCTTAACATAATGATTATTAAATTTCTAATTATATAGTAAAGTTTTTATTAACCTTATTTTTACTTTCTTAAATAAATATTTACATGTATGTTAAGAGTTTAAATAAACGAAACTTGGGCTCAGGATATGAAAAAACATGCTTTTTCATACCTTAAAACCAAAAAGCGATAAAATAATTCTCGACCAATCACATACGAGGTCATATAGAGATAAGGATTACTCCGTCCACTCACAAGAAAGGTAAACATTTCCTTCTTACCTGATCAAAGGATCTTACCGATCCAGCATGTTTCAGTTTGAAATATATTTATAAAATAATAACATTGATTCTCGATTCTTGTATATACTGGAATTACCTTTTGACCTGGTATTAGGCTTAAATCAACCTGGGATACAAAAAGGCTTATCCTAAATTTAGACCTAAATTTAGGCCTAACGTAGTTATTGCACCACATTTTACAGAAAAAGGTCAGTTTGAAATATATTTTGACCTGGTATTAGGCCTAAATCGCCCCGGGGTACAAAACGGATTATCCTAAATTTAGGGCTAAAGTAGTTATTTCAACCCATTTTACAGAGAGAGGTCAGTTTCGTATCTGTAACGAGTGCAGGTTGTTGTGTTTTCTCGTGTTGGATTGTCAATGTACATAGATAATAATAAAGAAAATCCGAATTATTTAAAAAACTTTGAAATAATATTAGATCGAGCGAATAATATAAATGTAAGTGAATAATTGTTATTTTTAAATAAAAACTTAGAATGATTTTAATAAAATACATGTTATGTTAGCAGAGAAGAACTTATTTTGTTATTTTTATACTTATTACATGGCTAAAGATGATGTAAAGCAGTAGGTCAATAAGAACAAAACGTGGCATAACTTGGTGTAGAGGGGTGCTAGGGGCTGACTTTACTGATTTTCACTGATTTATTGCTTTAAGGTACGTAAAATATATGTTTTTAATAAAATTTCATAAAGTAATTTTACTAAAAGTTATTTTAAAACTTGTTAGTTATAAAATTTAAAACAGAAAGTATTAACAGTTAATAATAAATTCTTTGTTCAAAGATAATGATTGATTTATTATAGAAGTTTTAAGAAACTTTGAAATAATTTTAGTTATATTTGAATGAGTAATATAAATGTACGTGTTTAATTAAAACACAAAATGTTTTAATAAATAAATTATACGTTATGTGTGTATGTGAATGTGCGTGTGTGTGTGTGTGAGTGAGTGTGTGTGTGTGTGTGTGTGTGTGTAAGTGAGTGTGTGTGTGTGTGTGTGTGTGTGTGTGTGTGTAAGTAAATCTGTGTGTGTGAGTGTAAGATCTGTGAGTGAGTGTAAGTAAATCTGTGTAAGAAAGTAAATCTGTTGTGCAATATAAGTGTAAAATGTGATGTCTATATGGGTAAATGTAAGTGGCACAGTGAATGTGTGTATATAAGTGTAAGTGTCATAGTGAATGTGTGTAAGTGCAGGAGTATTGTTGATGATTGTGTATGTGTGTTCTAAATAATAATAACAATAGGCATGAAGTAAATAACACTAAGTATAATAAAAATAATAAAAATAAAATAATAAAAATAAATAAAAATAATAAAAATAAAATAAAGGAATAAAGAAAGGGATAAAGGAAATAAAAGTGTTAAAGATAAAGATAAGAATGAGAATTAAAGATAATGAAGATAAGATAAAGAGAAAGGATAAAGGGATAAAAAGAGGAAATAAAGAGAATAATTAAAAGACAAAGATAGAATAATGATAAAGTAAAGATAGTAAAGATAAGATAGAGAAGGGATAAAGAGAGGATAAGATAAGAGTGTTGAAGACAAAGATGAAGATGATGATAAAGAGTGAATATTAAAGAGATAAAGGGATAAAGAGGATAAAAATAAAAAGTATTAAAACAAAATAAAAAACATAATGTTAATAAATATATGAGTTAAAACAGTAAAGCAGAAAGTTAAAGCAGTAAAGCAGATAGTTAAAGCAGTAAAGCAGATAGTTAAAGCAGTAAAGCAGTAAAACAAAAGCCTACTAATCCCTAGGTGTTAGGTAATAACACCTCTATTGATTTACTGATTTACTGCTTTAAACATGTAATGTTAATAAATATATATGAGTTAAAGCAGTAAAACATGTGAGTTAAAAACAGTAAAGCAGAAAGTTAAAACAGTAAAGCAGAAAGTTAAAACAGCAGAAAGTTAAAGCAGTAAAGCAGAAAGTTAAAGCAGTAAAGCAGTAAAACAAAAGCATACTAATCCCTTAGATGTTAGGTAACACCTCTATTGATTTACTGCTTTACTGCTTTAAGGTATGTAATTTTAATAAATATGTGAGTTAAAGCAGTAAAGCAGAGAGTTAAAGCAGTAAAGCAGAAAGTTAAAGCAGTAAAACATGAGTTAAAGCAGTAAAACAGTAAAACAAAAGCATACTAATCCCCCTAGGTGTTAGGTAACACCTCTATTGATTTACTGATTTACTGCTTTAAGGTATGTAATGTTAATGTTTTTAATAAAATTTCGTACAATTGTAGTAAAATAAAATGTTTATACATCAGACACTCTGGTTTTTTCTTCTTACATACAATTTTTAAAAATTTATAAATTAAAAAGTATTAAGTAAAAAGTATTAAGTAAAAATAATGTTAATAAATATATGTGTTAAATAATAGGTCTGTAATGAGTTACAGTTTTATGTTTGCGAAAATGTTTTTAATAAAAATGTTTAAGTATGAAATAAAAATGAATGACTCATAGTATATTTGAAAAGAAATTCTTTGAAATGTTTAAGTATGAAATAAAAATGAATGACTTATAGTATATATATTTTTCATTCGCGCGGGAATATTGCGCCTGCGGGCGCACGCGGCGGGCGGGAACGCGGAAATATTGCGCCTGCGGGCGCACGCGGCGGCGGGTACGCGGAAATATTGCGCCTGCGGGCGCACGCGGCGGGCGGGGACGCGGCGGGTCGCACCTGCGGGTGCGGGATTGGCTGTCTTTGCGCGAAGGGCTCACGCTGAGCCCTGGTGGTTAACTTGTGAACTAGGGGTGAAGACATTAATATTAACTCTGTTCTTTAATGGAGGGTAGAGATGATCCATCAAAGATGATTTCATCAAAGATGAATCATCAATATAGACGGTATCAAAGATGACGTCATCAAAGATGAGTCATCAAAGATGAACCTTCAAGGTTGTGAGGCATCAATGCTGAGGCATTAATGCTGAGCATCAAAGTTGAGGCATAGGGTTGAAATCAAAAGTTAGTCATCAAAGTTGAGACTTTTTATCAAAGTTGAGGCATCAATAATGATGTATGTGAGTGTAAGTGTAAGTGTATCTGTGTGATGAGGAATTGTGAGTGTAAGTGTATGGTTTGGCCAGGGTGATACGCTGGAGTGTAAGGGTGCTTATAAGTGTCACTTAGTGTGTATAGTAATCATGAGTGAATGTGTGTATAAGTGTTAGAAAAATACTAACTCATAGTAGGAAGTATCCTAGCAGCTTGTAATATACGCCATTCAGATTATGTACCTTAGCCCACCTAGGAGTAGGCCTGCGCATTAGAAGGCTAAACTGGGAAGATCAGGAAGGCTAAACAACTTTTCGTGGCACTCAGGTGGCGTGGCGGCGCTCCGCGGCGCGTGTGGCGCTCACGGCGCCCGGCACTCCCGCGGCGCACTCGCCCGGCACTCGCGGCGCTCGCTGGCGCTCACTGGCGCATAAAATACTCATAGAGGCACTAATAGAACCACTAGATACTTCTTACGGTGATTGGGAACCATCAAACTTGAACCATCACCGTGGGCAAAAATTGACCCATGGTATATATATTTTTGAGGACAAGGCTGAAATATCGCTGGTCAAACAAGGTGGATTTATCAAAAAAGGCTAAGTCCCTAGTGGGACAAGTACCGTGGGTCAAATGACCCATAGGCGCTATGTTTAAGGTTAAAGCCGAGAAATATCATGGTCAAGCAAGGTAAGGCATCTCAAAAATAGGGCTAAGCCATAAAGGAAGATCCAAAGGACTACCGTGGGCAAGCCATTCCATGGAATATACAAGGGTAGCCAAAAAGTACCGTGGGTCAAAAATTGACCCATGTAAGACCAAAGGTAGCAAAAAAGTGGCATTGTGGCCCAAAAATGACCCACGGAAGATCAAAGGGTATCCAAAAATTACCGTGGGCAAAAATGGCCCACGGTCGAAAAGGCCAGGGGGGCATGCATAGGGGTAATACGTACAGACGGTTGCTGACGCAACTTGCGTTTAGCACAACCCTTCTTCGAAGAAGGGTTTTAAAAATGGGGTTGCCAGAAAGTAGGGTTCTCGTGCGGGTTGCCAAAAAATAGAGTTTGCCAAAATTAGGGTTCTCAAAAATTAGGGTTCTCAAAAAATTAGGGTTCTCAAAATTCAGGTTGCCCAAAAATGCCGTGGGCCAAAAATGACCCATGGAAGACCAAAGGGTTGGTCGAGAAAAAATTGGGGTTCAAAGAGGCGATTCTACTAGGCCCAAAAAGATTCTAGGCCCAAGGTCTAGGCCCAAAAAGGTCTAGGCCCAAAAAGGTAAAGGAAAATTTGGGCTCAAAAAATTCGATTTGCCTAAAAAGGTCAAGGTCAAAAAGGTCAAAAAAATTGGGCTCAAAAAGGCCTCAGGTAGGTTCCTGGGCGCTGTGGTCAAAATGACCAACACGATCTGCATAACATCACCTGTATACTCTTCAACTAATATATATATATATATATATATATATATATATATATATATATATATATATATATATATAACTTATAAATATATCATATACATATATATAACATAACTCTATACTATATTACTCTCACCATATAACATATATATATATATATATATACACTATATAACAATAATAATAATATATATATATATATATATATCTTTATATACCTGCTATATATATATGTATATATATGATCAAAAAAAGGATGGTATAACAGGTGGTTGGGGTGTCGGGAGAAAAAGAGAATGGTAGGAAGGTGATTGATTTCTGTGAGGGGAGAGGTATGTGTGTAAAGTAATACTTTCTTTAAACACAAAGAGTATCCATAAAATATACTAAGTTGGTGTGAAGGTAGAGATGGTATCGAAGTGAAAAGTATGATGGATTTTGTGTTGGTGAAGAATTAGATGTTGAAGTATGTGTTGGATGTTAAATCAGTGAGGTTAGGAATTTGATTATCAGAGATCATTTAGCTATGTTGTTTCTATGTAAAATTAAGTTAGTTGGGACTTGGATGGAGAGGAAGGTGATACCTGGAAGGAGGCGGTAATTAAGAATTAGAAGTTAAGTGAACAAGGTAATAAAGATAAGTATCTTCAAGAGCAGCTCGCAAATAAAAATCAGTTGAATGTGAACAAGTTTAAACTGAACAAATCTCTGGAAGCAAATGAAGGAAGCAATTGTTAGCAAGATTACAAAAGTATGTGGGTGTGCTTTAAAAAGTGAAGATGTAGAATGTGCAGTGAGTGGTAGGAATGAAGAGGGTGATGCAAGCAGTTTAAAAATAAAAATGGTTGAATGTACTAAAAGCAAATGATGATTTCAAAAGAAAGATGCTTGGAATTATATAATAAGGAGGAAAAAGGAATGCTAAAAGATGCATACATAAGAGAAAAAAAAGGTGAGTGAACAGTTTGGAAGGAGGAGAATATAGGGACATACAGAGAGGGAATAGGAGCTCTTCTGGAGAGGAAGCGTGAAAGGTTAAATTAGAATAAAGGAACCTACTTAGAATTATGAATAAGGGATGGTGTTTTTGTAACGATAAATGGATGTGAGTGGGTATGGAAAAATTACTTTAAGAAAATATCTGTATAATATTGGCAGTAATGATGAGGTGATAATGACTGTGTGTGGGTTTGATGGTACAAGAAGGAATAGGCATTTTGGGGATGAGGTTATTAGCAAAGAGGAGGAAATGGGTAGAGTGAGAAAGTTGAAGAATGGTAAATCTGCAGGTATAGATGAAATTACTGGTGAAATGATCAAGAACGGAGGCAAGATGGTGATTGATTGGATCTTGAAGTTGTATAATAAAGCGTTTATGGAGGGTATAGTTTCGAGGGATTGGAGGAGAGCAGTAATAGTACCCTTATATAAGGGTTAAGGAGATAAAGGGAACTGTAGAAATTATAGGGGAATTAGTTTATTGAGTGTTATAGGGAAGAAATATGTTGGTATTTTGGTCGAAAGAGTGCGCCAAGTGACTGAAGGACTGATTGGTAAAGAACAAGGTGCGTTTAGGAGTAGTAGAGGATGTGTGGATCAAATCTTTACATTGAAGCAAATGATAGAGAAAATTAGAGAGAGGAAAAATAAATTGTATTTAGGTTTTATGGATTTGCAACAGGGGTATGATAGGGTTAATAGGGAAGGTCTATGGCAGGTGTTAGTGATATATAGTGTTGGTGATAGGCTTCTGAATGGAATCAAAAGTATGTATGACGATAGTGAGGCGTGTGTAAGAATAAATGGTGTCAAAAGTGATTGGTTTAGTATTAATAGCGGAGTGAGGCAGGGTTGTGTTATGTCTCCTTGGTTATTCAATTTGTATATGGATGGGGT